>JYFJ02008129.1:0-13338 GCA_000934665.2 Catajapyx aquilonaris
TAGTGTCTTGTTCAGGGGGTCGAATAGTACCTCTGTACCAATTTCCAGCTTTACACGATTTTTTTTTTGGGTCAAAACCTAAAATGACTGGGCTAATAGTATGTTTTTTAAAAATGTAAAGATATGTGCTTTCATTTTCATCCTTCAATTTGGGCATTACCATTTAAATTAGTTCGCACAAAAGCTAAGCCAAGAACCCGCCTTTTAAGCCCACTTTTACCACCTCTTCTGTAAGGTCCTTGTTATATTGCTTCTAATAATGATATCCAATGAACGGCCCAACTCAAATACGTTTTGCGGCACAGGGTCTTAAAAAGCTATGGAGGAGGGGAAGGGATGACGACGCGACGTCGTAAGCAGCAGAGGACACCGTTCTAAATGATTACGCACTTACAGAGTCTTGCAGGTGACGTTCAGAAACAGCAAAGCCTTCTCATATTCGAACTGGACGCCAACTCCTTACAGACGCGACGAATGTAATGCTCGGAAATAATCATCATTACCAGCGGAGTCGAATTTGTTCCCTTCTTTTACTCCTTGGGAAAATGGAGACCTACGCACTATAGCAACTATACAGTATAGTACGCAAGACGTAACATTAGGCTGCCGGATAAGGATGTGTAGGATGTCAAGGACTACAGTGTTTCTGTTCCTGGTAGAGTAGTTATCTTATTTAAAGCAAGAGCTATAATATTTATAAGGAACTAAAAGGATGTAAAGGATACAGGTCCTCCAAGGAATTGAAGGGTTCTCTGCACTAATAACCAGGTAAGTGGACTTACCTGGTTTATAGGCTTTTCGCTTTAAAACGCTGGATAATATTCTTAACTACCTACTGCAGAGATCTCTAAGCCTATGTGGCTTGTTTGTGTGGTAAAAAGGCCAATCACACAAACCTTCCACATAATTGAGTGGCAATTTTGAGTTGTCGCTTGCATGGAATTCCCCATGCCCAACTTTGTTTTGTAACTTGGCCTAAAGACGTTTGTAATATTTGCTATCAAATTCTTAAGTTAATGTGATTTACTTTTACCATGGCTGCAAAGGCAAGCCTAGAACTTTGCATGCGTTTATCTTTTTCGACATGAACCACTCTGCTTCTCAGCCACTCAATTATGCATCTGATGAGCATAATAGGTATAGGTCTGGCGTCGCGACGCTGAAAGTGGGTCAGTCCATGTGAGATAATACAACAAAAATTCAAATGGTCACCCAACATATTTATAGAAAACAGAAATTTGGAACTTACGGTTGAATTTTGTTAAGGTGTAAGAGACATATTTTAAAAACCCGCTAGTGTCCGTAGGTCACGAGCAAGGACGAGGTCAAAGCTGAGGACTCTTCTATTTTGATGCTTATATAATTATACAATAACTCAATTATTTCAGTAACTGAGCATCCCAAATACATGGAAAAGGTGGCTTTCAATTCTAAATGGTACGGCGTTGATAACAGCCAAAAAAATATGCGATTAAAATTGCGTGTTATGTTGGCAGGTCAAAGTTCGAGCCTAATAGACTTGAAATTTCATAACATTTTTGCAGTAATCATCTATTCATAACCTTTCAGTGGTCTAGGTTTCATTGTTGTAATCTTATTAGGCTCCAGTAAGGTGAGTCGGGGCAAGTGCCGAATCGGGGTAAGTGCGACTTCGGAAAAAAAAAATCATGCCACGGTATGGGAGCACTTTTCGTAATGATTGTCCTGACTTCGGTCAACGTAGGGCAAAAACATTTTCCCGCGTTACTGACTTTGTGTGGCTATGACGGAGGCGGAACGCGCGACCCTCACATCTCACCTTCAGAAGAAGATCGACGAATGTCGGAAGATATTTTCTGTAGGTGCACTTCAACATGCTGGGTGTTCTATTTTTGCATGGTTACGAAGCATTTTCTATGACATTTTCATAGATGTTGTGTAGTTAACGATAAGGTTATGACGTCACCTTTAGTTGTCCCATGACAATGTGACACTGGGGCAAGTGCGACCTAGGAAGACCGCCGAGGTGGAGCATTACTAATGGAGTCGTGCATTTGGTTTAAATGTGTGATAAACGTGTGAGTGCGGCATTCTGTTTGCTGAAGAAGTGCTTCTGAGACATACAAACTTATTTTATTCACATGTCAACTCATACGAGGGCATATCAAAAAGTTTTGGCCCCGAGACACTACCAATAAGCAGAGGAGGATTATTTTATTTTCACTTCTCTACATAGTCCCCTCACACTACCACACACTTGCACCAGCGGTGCTACAGCCTTCGGATACCATGGAGGAAGAAGTTCTTGTCGACCCCTCCCAACCACTCATCCACAGCCGCCAAAGTGTCGTCCACGAACTCTTTCCTTTGGGCTTTCGTCTCCAGGTCATAATGTTGAATCCAGCTTTCATCCTGGGTGACATACCGAGCAAGGAAGTCATCAGGGTTTGCGAGGAATAGAGCAAGGGCAGCCTCGGAAAGAGTCACACGTGAGCGCTTCTGGTCTGGCGTGGGCACCCATCTCACACAAACCTTGTGGAATCCCAACGTGTCGGTCAGGATGTTGTGGACCGACCCATGTGAGATGCCCACAGCGGTGGCCAATTCGTGGACAGTGATCCGACAATCTGCCAACATCAGGTCGTGGACTTTCCACTGTTGTCGGCGTTGTTGGGCGCCCAGAGTGGGGGTTGTCTTCAAGTCGCTCTCTTCCCAGTTTGAAGTCGCGAACCCAGTTCTTGACTGTGGTGTATGGTGGAGCATCATCACCCACCGTTTCTCGCATGTCTTCGTAAATCTCCTTTGCCGACATCCCCTTCTTTATGGGGTACTTGATAACAGAGCGATACTCAATTTTCTCCATTGTCAGCAGCGTCCAACACCTTGCTGTCTTCTCGGAGCTGTAACTTTGCAATGAATTATGCAATCGCATTGACACTTGCACCTGGCACTAGTAGTAGATGTGCCTACTATATGTTGGCAGCACAGTCCAAGGGGATGTGTCCATCTGTCTCAGAGCCAAAACTTTTTGATATGCCCTCGTACTATGTAACTTGGGGACTTTTTCTCCTCTTGGCATACTCAAGTCTGATGCACTAGATTTTCATTGAAAGTTGATAATTTGACACTGGGAAAATGTATTTTGGTTCGGAAAAGAACTCTCGAAAGGTATACTGCTACCATAGTCGCCACTTACCTCATTTCCCTTACTCCTTCAACGATAAGGCCAGTAGTCGCACTTACCCCACGTCGGGGCAAGTGCCAAATCCATGACACAGTTTCGGGAATAATTAATTCTCAGACAATTGCAAAACCGTGCCCTCTTGATTCTGCGATCACTAAAAGAGAATTAAGGCCGCTTCACAAACTCGGCGTTGCGAAAGCGGGGCGAAATGCCCGTTTTACAAACTCGGATTTACGCGAGCGGGGCGTGCGGAGCGCGGAAAATGTGCGAAGGGCTATTCACAAATGCTGCGTGCGATGACCGAGCGCGAGCGTTGCGCTGACGTCCAACCGGGTGGCCTTTCTGCGTGCGATGAGCGGAAGGCCCACACGCTCCCCTTTCGCAACGCCGAGTTTGTGAAGCAGCCTTCTACACGTGGTTGTAAGTTCAGCTTTTTTCCAGCTTCCTGAGCGGCACAATCTTCGCCCAAAGTCAACTTATGTAAAACAGGGTCGCACTTGCCCCGACTCACCTTATAGGCTTATATCAAATAAATAAGGCGCCGGGTGCGTCTCCAATGGGGATCTCTGCAATAACCAGGTAAATGAAATTTCTAAGTGTATTTATGTAGTGTATTTCTTAAAACAAAGTGTGCTAGGTAACATTTTTCACGTGTATTTGATGGGACTTTATGGTATCTTCAAAAGACTCACATGTAACATCATTACCTACTATTTTAGTATAATTTTTCAAGAAGTCAAATTTTCAAGTGCTTTTTTCTCAAAACGAATAATTTTCATCTACAGTAAAACTTCTCTAAGTCGAACTTCCCTAGTGTTTGTCCCCCGAAGAAGGCCCTTGGGCCTTGTGGGGTAATTAATAATAAATAAATAAATAAAATAAATAAAGTCGAACTTCCCTATAAGTCGAAGTTCTCTATAAGTCGAAGAAAATGATGAACTTGGTTGGTCACAATGTAAAATAATAGGAAATAAACTTCCCTAACTCGAATTTCTATAACTCGAAGTTCTCCATAACTCGAAGTGAAGTCCAGGGGCTTACGATGGAATATCAATGCATTACAGTAAAACTTCTATAAGACGAAGTTCCCCAAGTCGAAGTTCTCTATAAGTCGAAGAAAATTATGAGCTTCGTTGGTCACAATGTAAAATAATAGGAAATAAACTTCCCTAACTCGAATTTCTATAACTCGAAGTTCTCCATAACTCGAAGTGCAGGCAGGGCCTTACGATGGGATATCAATGCATTTTCAGTCTCCCTAAGTCGAAGTTCATGTTGGCGAGTGTCACGGAACATTTTCTCATTTCTCAGCAGAAGGGTCGAGAGTAGGCCACATGTACAGAAAGGCGTCAATATCCTGATCGCCATCTACCAGACGTACCGAAAGAAGTGTTTGACTCGATTGTGACAATTGAATCCTTAAATCTAAGAGTAGGCAGATGTCCATAACAGATTTTTTTTCTTCTTACAACAAAACAACGAGGAACATTGCAAGTGTGACAGGGACAGTTATTTTTAAGTTTTGAACACCTTTTGTCGCTGGATATAAAGGTGGCTTCCTTATAGAGTAATGTGCTTTAAAAAAATCCGAACTTCTCTAACTCGAATCTTGTATAACTCGGAAGTTTTTTCCCGGTCCCATGGAGATTCGACTTATAGAAGTTTTACTGTATTTCAGTCTCCCTAAGTCGAAGTTCATGTTGCAAGTTCAGAAAATCTTCTCATTTCCCACCCGAAGGGTCGAGAGGAGGTCACATGTACAGAAAGCGATGCTCAATTCCCTGATCTACGTCTACCAGACGTAGCCAAAGAAGTGTTTGACTTGATTTTGACAATTGAATCCTTGAGTCTAAGGGTAGGCAAATGTCCATAACGGAGATTTTTTCACAACAAAACAATGAGGAACATTGTAAGTGTGATAGTGATAGTTATTTTCAAGTTATCGACCCCTTTCCACGCTGGATATAAAGGTAGGTTTCCTTATAGAGTTATGTGCTTAAAAAATTTCGAGATTCTCTAACTCGAATCTTCTATAACTCGAAGTTTTTTCCCGGTCCCATGGAGATTCGACTTATAGAAGTTTTATTGTACTTGGTTATTGCAGAGAACCCTTCAATAATTGCTAGCAAAGTTCCACAGTAAGCTGCTTTTTTGAAGTGGTAACTCTACCAATTACTGGTGGGCAGCTAATGAGTTACTGTACTTAATACATGGTGATAGAAAATGAATGCAGCAGGGATTTTAAAACCCTATAAATCGAAAAATTGTAGACATATCTTAATGATTTGGGGAGGTGTGGTGGCCGTGATGGTAACGTCACGGCTTGCTGAGTGAAAGGCCTCAGGTTCGATCCCCGCCTGGGGAACTTTCCTTTCACCTGCGTCAGGAGGGTCTCTGACCTGCACCAAGGAGGTGTCTGGCAACCTAACCTCCTGGGGAACAGCACATGACCCATTAGCTACGACATTGCACCTTGCACCCATGTTCCCTCCCCAAAAATCCCTATCCTTTCCCATTGTCCCTGTTTCCTTGCACCGGTGATTGAAGCGAAAATATATACAGAAAACTGATGGTGGTATGCCACCCCCCTATAGCTCCCATAAGGGACATCACGGGGTAAAATAAAAATAAAAAATAAAAAAATATCTTAATGATTTAAGTTTTTAAATTCTAAGAAATGTCTGAAGTTTGGGCCTTACCACAGTTTGTTTCAATATGAGCTCCATTTGTCGATCTAAATAATTATGTAAATACTATAATCGGTGTCGTGCCTGACCCGTTCAGACGTGTCTGGCGTTACTGTTGAAACATTTTCCGGTATATAGGCGCTGGAGATGCCGAATATTTTCACTAGACATGTATCTCCACAAAAAAAGTACATCTGTGTCAGATCTGGTCTTCTGAGAGCGGCTAGGCATAGGGAAACTTCTCATTCTAGACTTTTCACACTGGGAGGCTGAACAAATGACATTTTTCTACGGCTGGTTTGTTTCATGGATGATGCGACTTTTTTATTCGAATCGTAGTCAAGAACAATGTGTATGGTGTAATAATACGAGATATCAAGCACCTACGGGATAGGATTTCAACGGTAACTCCAGATATCATTAAGCGGGTTGGGCACGAGACAGTATACCGGTACCTCTTTTTTTTATATATCTGCCGAGCGACAAATGAAGCTCATATCAAAATAAATTAAGGTGAGTCCAAAACGATAGACATTATTAGCATTTCAAAACTTAAAATATTTAGATAGGTCTACAAGTTTTCGAATAGTGTTTTAAAATCCGCGCATTCTTTTTCGATCACCCTGTATTATACAGTGCGAGTCAGAACTCCTGGTCAATTTCAGGCCAATTGACTCGTTAACCACTTATTAGGCCTCCCTCGCTATCTTCGAATTTCTAAGTAAAAACATATTATAACTAAATCATGATTATGATACAGTTGACTCCGGATATAACAGCCTCAGCTATAGAAGACCCTCGGATATAGGAGACTCGAAAGGCTGGTCCCGCCATGCTTCCGTAAGGTCCTGTGTTTTTTACTCCGGAAATAGCAGAAGCCTTTTCCACCTCGCTCGGCTATACAGGGTGTTTCAGAGTCACGGGTCAAGCGCGCGCGAGGGGGTGGGAAAAAATCGTAGTGGCGACAACCCCGCGCCCCGGTCGGTTTTATAAAACAATTAGAAATACGTCAGTAATCAATTTATTTATTACAGCAGTGCGGCGTGACGTCACATCCTACTTTCTGTTCGAATTGGCTGGCGCGGACTGGCAGGTGCAGTGGCTTGAACCTGGTTGAGCAGCTTTTTAGCCTTGCGGGTTGCACTGAAAAAGGCGCTCTCATGCTACACCGGGAGGGTACTGTACACACTACTGTACAGTAGTACACTACTTTGTACAGTACCCTGCCGGTGTAGCATGAGATAGCCTTTTTCAGTGCAACCCACAAGGCTAAAAAGCCGCTCAACCGCACTTGACCCGTGACTCTGAAACACCCAGTATAGTCAGACCATTTCTTAGTCCCTTTTGGTGGGAAAATATGCCACTTTCGGTTACCCGGCGTCACCTTCCCACGCGTAGGAAGGCACTGTACACTTTATAATTGATATTAGGGAAGTTGGCCCGGCATTGCCTCTTCAACCTCCAAGGATAGGGAAGGAAGGAAGCGGCTGTGGCCTATTATACGGAAGCGACCCCGGAATTATCCTATAGGAAGACCGTGGAAAACCACAGAAAACCACGGTCAGGATCGTCGGCTCCGGGAATCGAACCCAGGAACCTCCCGATTAGCAGTCGGACGCCTTATCCACCGTGCCAACCTGCTTCGGTAGGCACTGATGTACACTGGGGTGATTTTCCCATCTGTCACTTATTTAAGCCTCCTACTTGCAAGTTTTGCATCTCAAGGTTGAGGCACAACCTTTGTGCGTGTCACAGAGCTGACCTTGATTGGTTCCCAGCCATGAATCGGTGCACACTACTCGAGTGAGGCTGTCGGCAGTAAGACGTAGATGGCCAAGATGTCGTGCAGCAAGAGCCGCTCCTTATACACTTGCCGGAAAGGTCTAAATCATTCTTTTTCTGGTATACTTGGCAGAAAAGAGACGGCATAAGAGATTTTATTATTTTTTTGTCCGGCGTAATTCACAGACGAGGGACTTGTGAATTTTTGTAGATAGCTTCATTAATCAGTATAGCTATGCATCAATAGTGTGAATTACGGCATACGGTGCTATGCGTATTCGTTGCAAAAGTGGCGATTTGGCTATAGCAGACTGATTTCTGTGGTCCCTTGAAGTCTGTTATATCCATAATCTACTATAACAACTACACCACTCCTATTCTCTTCAGCACGACAGTGAACGACGACCAGAGACACCCCGATGTACTGTACACCACCTGAACCACCACCATCACAACACCCAGGAGACTAAGAATCAAACCCTGTGACAATGATGTAGAAAATCATGCTGCTCGTCTGCACCAGAAAGGCCAGCAGGTACGTGAGTACGAAGGTCGTCCCGTACACGTCGCTCATGCAGTATACCAGCTCATATCCCATCAGCAGCCTGTACGACAGCTCCAGAAACCTGTCCACCATGCGCCGCGCGCCGGCTCTTGTCCGTTTTTCACCTGTCGCACGCACCCGACACGTCCCTGACCTCCATGTTAACCGCATACAGGGTCCAACACCCTGCAAACTACAGCTGTCAGAAAAGCCACTTACAGTACACGAACATGGAGCAGTGTCCATTCCAGATGATGAACAGCACGCAGTACACACTGCAGCACAGCTGTCGAATCAGTACAGCCTATAACGCAATATAGCGTCAAAATACCGAAGCAGGTTGGTGTAGGGGTTAAGGAGCCAGACTGCTAATCGGGAGGTCCTGGGATCAAATCCCCGGGCCGGCAACTCTGACCGTGGTTTTCTGTGGTTTCCCACGGTCCCTCCAGGAAAATTCCGGAGTTGTTTCCATAATTAACAGGCCACAGCCGCTTCCTTCCTTCCCTATCCCTTCCCAAAAAGCGAAGCAAAAAGTAAAAAGACAAGAGTTCCTGACAAAAAAAAATTGGGATGAACTCCCCCCCTAAGAGAGCCAATGGCTCTATCACGGGGTAAATTATTATTATTATTATTATTAATCAATATAGCGTCAAAATGATCTCCATCGACACCAAAATGACCTTCCATCCTGGCAATGTACACACGTAACGCCCCACTAATCAATGAGGTAAACTGGTAAATGGACACACCCAGTACTGTTTATATGCATTTTAAATATTGCAAAGGCTGCGCGATATAATATGGGTACTTATAATTTGTTTTCTTTGGGATAACCCATGCATATACACACTCGCTCTAAATTTGGAATCCGTCGTAATGGAAAATCTTATGTCCTTCAACCCCTATGACAAATTTGACTCGGTATTTCTCTAGCTCCTTCAGAAGCTCCTCCCACCCCATAATGTCCATGTCAAGCAGCGGTCCGTCCAGCATCACTTCTCTCAGCTCAGCTAACGAATCCAGGATGACCGGTATGGCATCTATGGTCAGCTGGCATTCCAGCAGGCTTAAAGTGCGCAAGCTGCGCAGAGGGTTGACCTGAAGTGAATTTTTCGGTTGTGTAAAACGGTAACAAAATATCTCACCAAGTTCGCGCAACTACTGACCTTCAGCACCTGAGCTAGCACATTGTTTCTGACCATCGGGCTTCTGATCTTCAGATGTCGCAGGTCCCGACAAGAGGATAGCAAATAGCATAGATTTCGAACGGACAGCTTTTCGCAGTCGACAAGTTCCAGTTTTTCTAGGTATCGAAGATCGTCCGAGTAGCTTCCGAACCTGATGGGCAAGTCAGGGAGGGTGCAGAACCACATCCTGAGCAAATTTAGGCCCGGAAACGCTTTTAGTATTAACACCAAGTCTACTTCGCCGCAGTAGGACAACTCCAGTTTGGTCATCCTGGGAAAGCACAGGGTCTCTAGGACTGTCCCTAGCTGGAGCGCGCGATGAAAACCCAAGTGGGACAACCGGCCGAATATCTGGACCAGGTCTCGTAGCCGATCCACGTTCCTGGGAGCGACCATCAGCTTTCTCAGGCGCCTCAGTCGACCTATGATACCTAGGCGACCGACATCTACGGTCGCTTCTCGATCGCGGATGTCCGTCTCGAGCGGCAGGCTGTCCAGGTGCATGACATCAGTGTCCATATAGGGATCACATTGCCGTTGGACTCGTAGTACTTCAGGGCGGTCAGGTCCGGGAAGTGGTGGGTCAGCTTTTCCAGGAGTTCGAACTGGCGCAACAAGCCACAAAAGTCATGCAGGTGATACGACTTTTTACATTCTGGAAGCACGTCGCATATGTTGCTGATGTTCATGACCTGGTGGGTAATATTATACATAATAACAGTAACAACAACGACAACAACGACTTCCCCAACACTGACCCGCAGTTCCGGCAGACTGTCGAGCACCAGGATGACCTCCGATCCTGTCAGCTTCTGGTTACTGAGCATGATGACCCTCAGGTTCCGGCAGGCGGTGAGTCTGACGATGCGGATCTGAAGCGAGTAGTCTGCTGCCATATCTACTACGGACACCAGGTCCGGGCAGTTCTCGGCCAGAGCGTCTATGATACCCTGAGAGGCTACTTTGAACTTGACCGACCGCAGGTTGGTCATCAGCATCACGGACACGTTGTTCTCGACGCACGCCAGGTTGGTTAGGTGCAGGTCGGTAATCCGGGTCATTGCTTGCAGGTTCATACTCAGGTACGTCTCCAGGTGGTAGTCCAGGTCCATTCCCTGAGTGTCTATGCGTGTGCACTCCGGATGGAAGGCGTCCCTCAGCTCCCAACTTAATAATAATAATAATAATAATAATAATAATAATAATAAGAAGAAGAAGAAGAAGAAGAAGAAGAAGAAGAACCTGCGATCCCACATGCGATTGGCCACCCTCAGGACCATCTCCATGTATACGTGCCAGCCTTCCTGGCGAACGACTATAGTCGTTCGCCAGGAAGGCTGGCACGTACGCCTTCAGTTGGGCAGCCCAGGTGGGGTCACCCGGATTGTACCATCTGGTTATCAGTCGAACGAAGGGGTACGTCCAGGTTTTACGCTCGGACAAGTGCTTATTCCGGCAGTTTTCCAGCACCGTTCTGGCTAGGACCTTGAGGCTGGATGACCTCAGAGACACGGGCTTATTGAGGCAGGGCATTCTGAATGGGAGCGGGGATCAAAAGTAATTTCCAAATTTCAAGCCAGGTCCACTTAGAACCGCTACCCCTCGCACGACCGAGTGGCTGGAGTGTGGTGATCCAGGGAGGATGCGCCGCCTTTATGCAAGGGGTATGGTACCGGTACTACGTGGACCTGGCTAACTCGAGGTGATGACTCACCCCGGACAGAGACAACAAAACATACTGATTATACAAGGTAATTAGGAAAACATGAACTGGCTAGTTTTATGGACGTCCAACAGCAGCATTGAATTTTGAAGACAAGCCTCATGACTGCATGAGGTTGCATGGATGATTCTAGCACCTCCAGAAAAATCAGCATGTTTTGTTGTTGCAATTCATGTCCTGAAGAAAATAATGTCTACTTACCTTGATATTAGAAAGTGACTTAGTATTTCACGTAATAAATTCTCTTCATAGCCTATTGTTTGAAATTAACTGTCTATAATACCTTAATGTTGTGAAAGTTTGAGATAGGCAGTAACTCACCTGTACAGGAGGTCCGTTACACTCAGTTTCTATGAATTTTATACGGAAAATTTTCCATGTGTTTGAAGACACAGTTGTTGTTCCAAATTTTTTTGTAAAATGTTGACTTGTTGACACAGGAAGAGTAGTCATGGAAACCCAACAATGTGTGGTGGGCAGTAAATGTGAGAGCCGAATAATATAGGCTACTGTATTAACCGGTATTAACTTACAACGATTGGAATTAATAATTAACTAAATAATTACAATTACTTAATAATCATGGGAGCATAATGATATGCAAGATGCTTGTAAGCTATGAATGTAATTACAATCTGATACATATGATTGAGTTAGTTGTGATTAATTTAAATGTCTTGCTGATATACATAAGAGAAAGTCCCCCGCCCATATGATTTAAACCCCCGGACGCGGACGGGGTAATAAACTTATTATTATTATTATTATTATTATTATTATTATTATTATTATTATTATTATTATTATTATTATTATTATTATGGAAAGTTTGTTTGATTGTCCATTGCTACTGCGTTACCATGGCATTTATATCATGGAAACAGACCGTGAAGAACGGGGTTTACTGCTAGTGATTAAATATAATTACGTTAAATAAGTTAAATATAATTGTAATAAATAAATAATATTATTATAAAATTGTAAGCATTAAGATTTTTTATTTTGTCCAAATTAAAAGGTGACAAGCATTGTACTTTACCACGTACGCCCCTGGCATGATATAAAAATGCCAAGTGTACCAATCTGTTACTGGTCCCATAGGCTATACGTGAAGTCCAAGACCTTTACCTCCAGAGTGAAGTTGAGAGCCTCTTGCAAGTTTTCAAATAATTATGACTGTAGGTTGTAGCAGGATAAGGTGATGTCTGAGGTGGGCAGGGGTGGGGGGTGGGACAGGTTGTTTTTAGGTTTATTCTCATGAGTTTTATTAGTTCATATGTTGGGTTAGCTTGCGTCTCCCTTCATCGCTGACTACCCCTCATAGGGAAATGTCGTGATGTTGTTGTTGTTGTTGTTGTTGTAGGTTGTAGCACCTGAGACATTGCAGAACTATTAGCTGCGAATTTTAGCCAAACACAGCAACAAAACAATTTCTATCTACTCGTTCATCCCAACAATGGTCACTTACAATTCGAGAGACCTGGTGGACGTCTGGTTTTGCAGAATGCAGCCAAGGCTCAAATCGCGAGGGCATAATAAATTGAAGACCTCGAGAGAAAAATGATCAAGGTCCACCTGAGGTGAAACTGAGATAATCCACAAATTTCGAAGCCCCGTAAGGTTCCATTGTAAATCCCACTATCGGGGCCTTCCATAGTGACCTATATGATCATTACTCCACAACCACGACCAAACCATCATATTCTACACCAGGGAGACTATCTTCTGAGGTATGTCACTCATTTTTGACAAGAAGTGGACCTTGATCTTTCTTCCCCCGAGGTCTTCAATTATTATAGAGGCCATAACTAGCGCACTGGATAGACGTACCCTGCTAGCTATCAAAAATTCATGTTCAATGACGCTTGGTGTCATACACTTGTCACGCACATAATAAATTATGATGTCACTTATGGAACCAGTAACAACTTGGTAAGCTTACATTATTCTGCTGTTTAATATCCTGCTGGGGATGTGCTACAACGCTCGTCATCTTTTCATTTAGACTCACCATACACTGTAGACAATATTAGATCAAAAACTTTCCCTTCGGTAAAAAAAGAGAAGTAAGACCTCCGCGGCGGAATAAAAGTACTGAAACAAGGCAGGCGCACGTAAGACCTTCACCAATTGATTTAAGCGGTACCATAGGTCATACTCAAGCAATTTCCAATTTACTGCTCATGAAATCTCCTTTCTGAAAACAAATTTGTGGAATTTCTGTCGTACTACTAGTTACTTCTAACTTAGCA
>JYFJ02008130.1:0-13323 GCA_000934665.2 Catajapyx aquilonaris
AAGAATGTCCCTGAGACCATACTCCTCCAATCCAGATATGGCGCCACGGCCGTTTTCGCCCAGGTGGCCCGTAATTGCGGGTTGGCTACCTTGAAGCCAGTTGAAGGTCTTTTCTGAGAGAACTATGCTTCTCAGGAGGAAAGGTGCCAAACAAAGGTTGTACAGAAACATGTACTAGACAAAAAGTATGAAGTACCTTTTCCACGTAGAGTCCTTATTTTCGTAGCTACGGCGACTTTAAAAAGACTGTTCACTCTCTGAAGGGTAGCCAACCCGCAATTACGGGCCTCCTGGGCGAAAACTGGCGTGGCGCCGTATCTGAATTTGAAGAGTGTAGTCCCTAGGACATTCCTACCATATTTCATGTCTTCATCACCAAAGTGTACGGTTGACCATTTCATCCCTTAATTCCATGACTATGGGTTCAAGTCGATGTAGCTCTGAAAATAAGGACTCTACGTGGAAAAGGTACTTCATACTTTTTGTAGAGTACATGTTTCTGTACAACGTTTGTTTGGAACATATCCGCCTGAGAGGCATAGTACGCTCAGAAAAGACTTTTTACTCGCTCCAAGGTAGCCAACCCGCAATTACGGGCCACCTGGGCGAAAACGGCCGTGGCGCCATATCTGGATTGGAGGAGTATGGTCTCAGGGACATTCTTACCAAATTTCACCAATGCACGGTTGACTTTTTTTTCGTCCCTTAATTTGGTTCAAGTTGCTGTAGCTCCGAAAATACTGACCGTACGTGGAAAAGTTACTATATACTTTTTGTAGGATACATGTTTCCCCACAACATTTGTTTGGCACATATCCGCCTAGGAAGCATAGTTCGCTCAGAAAAAGACTTGTCACTCGCTTCAGTGTAGCCAACCCGCCTCCTGGGCGAAAACGGGCGTGGCGCCATATCTGAATTTGAGGAGTATGCTCTCAGGGACATTTGTACCAAATTGCATGCTTTTTTCACAAAATGCACGGTTGAATCCCTTAACGTCCGGACTATAGTTCTAGTTATAATGAACAATTGGTATATCAAAAAATCAGTCACATTATACAAGGGCTAGTAAAAGAAAAGGAATTTTTTAAATGTATTTCAGCACATGTGGTGAGGGGCATCATTGGTGTATTAGAATACCAATTCCTATTCAGATATCTGCAATCCTAGGCAATGGTGACACAGGAAGTAAAACTAACAAATAAGTTCATTTTCGCTTCTGCTCTGCCAGTGTCAAGATGGAGGTCGGCCATGAGGTACAATGTTCACCTTTGACATTTTGCACTTCCGTTAGAATAAAACAGCCACAGAGTATGGAAGAAGTGTTCCACAGCATTTCAATGACACCAAAGCATTAGGCAAGGGTCAGCAGTCAGCTTTCATAGAGACAGGTTTGCAGACTCCCATCTGAGTTCGGACCGAGGAGATCATGAACACCTGTGCAGTGATTGTCTGGGAATATCACCACACCACCATCGATGACCTTGCCAAAATGCGTGGTGGTGCCCACACAATTTGTGCAACCATTTGCACATGCGGCATGTTTGTTCCCAATACAATGGCTCCCCAGGCTGTTGACTCCTGAGCAGAAGCAGATTCTGGTGGAGATTTAAGAGTCGCAACGCTTTGTGGCCGAACATGGTCACCGGTATCTGCTACCCATAATCTGTCCTACGAAGCCTCCATGGCTGGTTTTGTCAAATGGTAGCAAAACCTCAAAGGTGAATGTTGTTCCTCATGGCAGACATTGGCAGATTGGAGGCAAAAATGATCTTAGATCTACGTCCTTTGTCACTATTTCCTTGCATCGTAGAATATTAGAACAGGAATATTACACATACATACATGCATACTGGTACATACAAACTTCACGGCCTTGTCCCATGAAGGGGCTGCCAGTGACGACTAGGTGGATAACCCATCTAGCCATCTCCCACGATCAATACATGAAATACAGGAATTGGTGTTCTAGTAGTCCAAGACATGCTTTACATGATGCCACTCAACACGAATGGTGAATTAATTCCCCTTTCTCACATAAAATACCAGTCCCAATTTGTTTTGATTAGCCCTCATACCCTTGCTTGAAAAATAAATATAATTGATCCATCCTTACACCTCCTGCTGTGATTTGAAGGGGGAAAAATTGCAACACTGAGAATTTGAAATGTTGATTTTTACAAATCCAGAAACTACAGGGAGTAGTCTAAGTGTATCCAGATGGCTGGCATACTGTACCAATCTACTTATTCTGAAACAAGGCATATAAAACAAAACCAGGTTTCACATTTTCATCTGGCATAATTGCAAACAACTTCCAATCAATATTTTGGGGCCACAAGAAAAAATTATCTTGGAAGAGATCCTTTCAACTGCAGTTGAAATCATACAGTAGCAGCCTCACCAAAGGCTTTCATTCAGACTGCGGCTGACTCTGCTTTCTATTTCCTAACTCTCTTGATGTGCATGAAACACGCATGACTTGGTTGTAATATGGTGCAGGTTAGTGCAATGTTCGTCTCCATATTCAATTAGATAATTGCGCGAGAACACAATGGGAATACCTGATAATTTTACTTCACAATTTCAAAGAAATTCCGCCTGACATGAAATGACGAAGTGTTGACAAGAGACTGCATAGTGTAGAAAACTGTGTAACGGCCATTTCACAAAAAAATGTCGCGCGGCAAACGGCGCGCGTTGCGGCAAATTTATTATTTATATTTATTATTGCCAACAATTGACAACAATAAATATAAATAAAAAATTTGCTGCGCGACATTTTTTTGTGAAATGGCCTTAAGACTATGACTATGCAAATAAAAGACATTTTCTCACCTTCAACTTCGGTGAAATCTCATCCGGGTGTAACAACTTGTGAGCAACATATTCCTCCTTCGTTGCAAAATATTTATTACACTTCTTACATTGTAATAACCTTTCAAGTACAACGGAGCACTCCTTGACAACGACCTGGAAAGAAGTAAGTAATTATCACACAAGAAATATGACATCTTTGTAGAGTCTATGTTTGTCGAGTTTTAAAACATAATTATGCTGTCAGACCAGTGAAAACCTGGGCTTGGAAGTTGAGAATTTGCATTATTTCTTTCTCTTACATTTGACATGCCAACAGAAGGTGCTAACAACTTGCCAGAATTTAAATTTTTATGGCAATGGTTGATGGCCATTTTTTCAGTCCCATATTGTTAACTGAAACGTATATTTAATAAATGAGTGGTAGTTGAACAATGTAGCAACACCTGCAACGAGACATTATGGGTATCATGCTTATGAGCATTCAAAATTTTGTATTGTTCATGAACAACATGCAGTTCGAAAAATTGGTCAGTCTGCATTTGTCATAAAAGGGTCATTCCACCTCAATTCAGGGATTGTGGTGGCTCTACCAACTCCGATTTTCTTGAAAATTTTTATACAGGTGTACACAGGGGAGACATTTCAAAATCCGAAGTTTTAACTCCGTAGGACAATATGGAGCCAAGATATCCTCCTGAGACCTGGTGTCGACATCAGCAAAATATTTTTTTGGGCGCCAACTAGTGATGCCAACAGAACTGTAACATGTTGGTATCCTATGGTTACAATCTGGCCTCAATAGGTGTAGCCACCTAGTGTCGCCTAGCCGCGAAAATTAAATCGCGAATAAAAATGGCGGATGTCGCTGCTGAAGCTAGGCGCTCATCTGATAAGTTTTATTTTTTTAACTCATATTTAGAGTGCGATTTTCGCAATGCAGTGAATGTCCTGGGATTCGCAAGGAATGTGTATTAGGAAAAGATGAGACTGTGACAATCTTGGTTGCTGTAGAGAACTGGTAATTTTCTTTTCTTCCTGAGACCAAATGCCCATTTAAATGGACATCCGAAAAATGGCATTTTTAGCTGAATGGGCTGTGACTTTTCTTTAAGTGCCTGTACCTATACACCCATAAGGAAGTGTGCTTTGCACTATGCAGTTCAGTTTTAAAATCCAGAATAGCAAGGTACTGTACCACTCTAGCGGGTAAGAAGGGAAGGAGCAAGCCCCATGCCTGGAGTGGTGGCGTTCAAAAATAATTTCATTTATCTTTAATTGTCTTCTGAGAGGAATTGCTACCACGAATTCCACAAATGAAATTTAAAAAACATTGTTTTGAGGATAGAGCACTATTAGTCCGGGTGCTAAGGGGTTGAACTTTGCATTTTGTGACAAAAGTATGAAACTCGGTACACTTGTCCTTTGGACACTTCTGATCATATCTGGACGTGGAGCCACGATGACCCACCCCGGTGGTGGTCCATTTCGCAGGGTTTCCATAACTACCAGATGCAGCATCCTTTTAGGACGTTGTATTCGGTGACAAAAACATGAAACTCGCCACAATTGGTCTTTGGACACTTCTGAACATGTCTGGATATGGGGCTATGATAACCCTGCAAGTGACCCACAGCGGGGTCAGTCATCATGGCCCCACATCCAGTTCTTCTCGGAAGTGTCCAAAGACCAATTGTGGCGAGTTTCATGTTTTTGTCACCGAATACAACGTCCTAAAAGGATGCTGCATCTGGTAGTTATGGAAACCCTGCGAAATGGACCACCACCGGGGTGGGTCATCTTGGCTCCACGTCCAGATATGATCAGAAGTGTCCAAAGGACAAGTGTACCGAGTTTCATACTTTTGTCACAAAATGCAAAGTTTGGGTCAAATTTGTCCCTTAGCACCTGGACTATATGTTAGTGATCCATTAAGTGGTATTTAAATTTTCAGCTTTCATCCGTTCTGCTTTTAGCACCAATTGGGTCCTAATGTTCTCGTTGATTGATTGTCACTATTTTTGTCGATATTTTAAAACTTGTTTTTTTTTCTCGTTTCTTATTGGGAAAATGTTCAGAAAATGCAATAGGAACTGGAATTGTGTTAAAAATTCTTCTCAGGTCTCAGGAGGTTATGGCTGATTCAAAGATGGCAATTTTTGAGCTGCAGGGTACTGAAGTTCTTTTTTTATCTCATAAGTAACACTCTCCATCTAATCAACATATAATTATATTTTCTGGGAGGTAATGAACCGCAGAATCCAGGGAAATAATTCATTTACATATATCCACAAAGTACCAGACACTGGAAAATTATCTAAATCTGCACTTTCAACCTCATTTGTCTGAACTCATTAGGTCATTCTGGTGAGTCGGAACTTTATAATTGATATTAAGGAGGTTGGCCCAGCATTGCCTTTCAACCTGGTGAGTCGGAACTGTAGGAAATTTGGTCATCTTGCTGAGTAACGTACTGTAGAGCTGAGATTAAAATTGGAATGCGATAGTCCAAGTCCTTCATAGGGAAATAAATTCCTCAAATCCGGGTTTTTCTCGAGTTTGCGATTTTCGACCCAAAATTTTGGCATGTGGGGCTGGATCAATTTTAGTTGTTTTGGCCTTATAACATGCAGTGCACCATCCTCCTTCAGGCCATACATGATTTATTTGGTCTCTAACATTGATAAGTGCGTAGCGAACTTTTTAGTGAGGCTCCAATTCTACATGTCGAGCTCAACCAGGGGAATCTCCTCCTGTCAAAATTGCGTGACAAATTTGCAAGAAACTGCAGCGTACGTGTAGACTGTGGTACCTTTTATTGTATTCATCCATACCCTCACTTATTTGCGTGATAAAACATCGATGTTGACCATTTCCGTAAGCATATTCGGATGCTGGTTTCTATGCAACATTTGTAGGCTTACCTATGCTATATTCCTATAATGCATGCCTGGTAGTTTTTTAATCTGTGTATTTTGGTCAAGTAGAAGAATCATGATTTTGTATGTTTAGTTCCTTGTCCTCTATGAAGACATTAGAGATAATGGATTTTGATAGCATTTCTGATCAAACATTTAATTGAATTTTTCCGGAGAATTCAAAATTCAGAACTGAGCACATAACAAATCATGATTCTTCTCTTGACCAAAATGCACAGATTAAAAAACTACCAGGCATGCATTATAGCATAGGTAGGCCTACAAATGTTACATAGAAACCAGCATCCGAATATGATTACGGAAATGGTCAACATCGATGTTTTATACGCAAATAAGTGAGGGTATGGATGAATACAATAAAAGGTAGCACAGTCTACACATATGCTGCAGTTGCTTGCAGATTTGTCACGCAATTTTGACAAGAAGGGATTCCCCTGGTGGAGCGCGACATGTAGAATTGGAGCACTTATCAATGTCTGAGACCAAATAAATCATATATGACCTGAAGGAGTATGAACATTGCACGTTTTAAGGCCAAAAAAAAAGAAGACGAAAATCGATCCAGCCCCACATGCCAAAATTTTGGGTCGAAAATGTCAGAAAAACACGGATTTGAGGACTTCATTTTCCTATGAAGGACTTGGACTATTGCATACCAATTTTAATCTCAGCTCTTCAGTACATTACTCAGCAAGATGACCAAATGTCGTACAGTACCGACTCACCTGTATGATGTAATGAGTTCAGACAAATGAGGTTAAAAGTGCAAATTTAGATAATTTTTCAATGTCCGGTACTTTGTGGATATATGTAAATGAATTATTTCTCTGGATTCTGCAGTTCATTACCTCCCAGAAATTACTGCATATATGAGGCACTAGCAGGTTACCAGGCGTTGCCCGGGTATGTTGGGGTGCTGGTAAAGGTAGGGGTACATATACAGTATTTTAGGAAGTGTGTTTGTTTGTAAAAATTTCCCTTCCATAAACTCGAAACTCGATATGTCTTAAAATAGGCCTTATAAGTTGCAGTAAACCAAAGTTTGTCACTCTCTGTGATAGATTACCTGCTTGTCTCATAGCGTATGTAGTCGACACAGATATTCTGATTGGATGTGTAAAAAGAGGAATGCAGATGGAGTTGGCCCAGGAAAAGACTGCACAGCCATGTGTTTTCCCCCCCTGCATTTTTGACCCCTTGACCCTCCAACTCCACTTTACACCCTCACCTCGTTCCATGTTTGCTCTGAAGAAATTTAGAAATGTACGTACAGATCTCGGTACAGATGCATGGTGGGTATGGAGAACTTCGAGTTATAGCAATTCGAGTTAGGGAAGTTTATTTCCTATTATTTTACAATGCTACCAACCAAGCTCATCATTTTCTTCGACTTATAGAGAACTTCGACTTAGGGAAGTTCGACTTATGGGAGTTTTACTGACCTTTTATTGCACTTATTTTTGTCTGGAAGTCTAGTTGCAAATCCCACAAAATCCCGGAATGACCACTTATAAGATACGAACTCACGTGAGGTGGCCAATTAGCGCAATTGGTGGATGTGTTGAATTTACGGCAATGCTTTAATTTCCTATAGGTATTGTTGCATAAGGGCATTTCCATGGGAATATGAATTGATAGTGTAAGTTAATTGTTGAGACCCGTGAAGTGAGAAGATTCGGGAATATGCGTGTTGTGGGAGTTAGGTTCATTTTCGGAAGCTGAAACATGCGGCATTAGATTCCTTGGAAAATGTAACCCCCGATATGCTAATTTAAGGCGGTGTAGGGGCCTTCCCCTGGATTTCTATAAGGGGCAAACAAATTGACAAACTTCCTTATTTATAGATATAGAAGATTCCACTTCAAGCGGCCACCTTTCTGACAAATTTTTGACGACCTTAACCAGAATTTAGTGACATGTACTACTCATCGACCTATGCAGGAAGACAAATTATTATACCTCTGCGTTGCGTGGTTGCGTAACTACAGGGCGGGGAATCTACCAATTTATACGGAATTTTGCTCCACATGCAGTCACTTGGATTACCACAACTCCGAGAGGCTACGTACAAATCCAAAACTTGATGTGTGTGTTGGATATTTTAACGTTCTATGGGATGGCCATACTGATGATTACGAGAATCGAAAATTAAAAGTCAAAATTTGCTGCTCCAATTTTGATTTTAATTTTTCTCAAACTTGGACCATTTTGAGATTTTTTGAATGACCCTTAAAATTAAGCTGGACATGTCTGGCCAATATTTCCGGAAACTCTCCGAGGACACTGAATACATGTACTGTGGATAAGCCCGTTCCAAGGAAAAATCCCTCAATGGACAAGTTTCCGTTATACTCAGGGTCCGTTATGGACAGGTATCACTGCATGTACAATGGATAAGTACATGGATAAGTTTTGTTACACCTGTGCCATTTTTTATGCTTGCTACATCATGAATTTGCAGTGTCTATTTAGGGTCGGAAAAACTGGTCGCTAACTTGCAATGTGGGGTCCTTGATGGATCCCAAGACGACTTGTGAACATTTAAATGACGCTAACTCCCTTTAGAATTTTTTTTCGTCGCCCATGATTTTTTTTTCAGGTGTCAAAGAGTATATTTCAGGAATATAGGTGTGTGCATTTTCATTTTGACAAAAACATGCTTCAGGGAGGTGACATAAGTATACCCTGGGGTCCGAAAAGGACCCCACATTGCAAGGGTTAAAATGAGCTGGACATGTCTGTCCGATATTTCCAAACACTCTACGAAAAATCTTTCATGCGCAAGAAGCCAAAACGCAACCCATGCATGCGCTTGGACCAGCCCGCCTGCCTTTCCGCTTATATCCATCGTTCCCGCTGTACAGTACAACCATTCATGTTCTCAGTGGCAGTGGACATCCGCAGAATCATTGTTCTGGGCATGCATGCATGATAACCTGCATGAATCTTTATTTTTATCTTGAGGCCAATATACAGTATATTGGTGGTTCAGTTATGAAATGTGAATGGAATAATTGTTTAAATTGCACCCTGAGCAGATGTAGCAGCAGTTTCTTAAACCTGATTACCATTACCTAATGCAATCAGTAGGCCTATTACTCGCTTGAAATTACTTATTTACTGGTAGCAGTGCTTCTTGTTTGCTAACTCTGCATGAAGTTTGTTGCCATAATTATGTAAGCAGTGCAAGTGGGGAATCTTGTTTCTGCATTTGCCAATCTCAAATGTTGCTCAAATAAAGCCAGACGCAGTGGATTGCATCCATATAGCGAGAACGATTGGCATGCAAGGAAAGGCGGGCGGGCTGGTCCAAGCGTATGCACATGGGTTGAGTTTCGGCTTCTAGAGCATGTAAGACCAAAATCGTCCTCGTGTAGTAGTTTTCTGAAATATCGGACAGACATATCCAGCTTCATTTTAACTCTTTAATGCCTACGGACATCATATGATGTCCTGCTGGTTTTTTAACTGGGAGCGCTCGAGTTGACACAAAAATGGCGCCCCAAACTGCTCCTACCACCTCGTGGAAGGGGGTTCAACTACCATTATTATCAGTATTGCTGCCTCCCAGCGGGAGCTAAACATACCCCCTCCGGCCCTCCCACCTGAAAGTTTTTGACAACATGCGGTGTCTGTACATGTAGGAATTTCTCAAAGTACAGTGTTTTAGTAGTATTATGTAACCATTGCAACAATTTTATAGTGACTTTAAAAATTTAAATAAATTTAATTACGTTTCAAGTTCATTGCACTTTTAAACAAAATTCTGGAACACCCTGTACATGAATTTTTTCTGCATTTTATATTCAACAGGACCAGCCACGAGTTGAAATGATAAACATTGGAGCATATTGTTTTTCATTAATATTACTCCTACTAGATTTTTTTTTTTCAAAAAGATACTAAAACGGCCAAAAAAACTCAGGCATCAAAGGGTTAAGGCTTAAGGGTCATTCAAAAAATCTCAAAAGGGTCCAAGTTTGAGAAAAATCAATATCAAAATTGGAGCACAAATTTTTAACTCTAAATTTTCGATTTCCATAATCATCAGTATGGCCATCTCATAGACTGTTAAATTAGGTATTAAATGCAGACATCAAGTTTGGGATTTGTACTTATCCTTTTGGAGTTATGGTAATCCAAGTGACTGCACGAGAATAAAAAATCCGTACACAGGTTGTGTTTCGGCTTCTAGCGCGTGAAAGACCAAATTCGTCCTCGGAGAGTTTTCGGAAATATCGGCCAGACATGTCCAGCTTCATTTTAAGGGCCATTCAAAAATTCTCAAAATGGTCCAAGTTTGAGAAAAATCAAAATCAAAATTGGATTGCCAAATTTTGACTTTTAATTTTTGATTCTCGTAATCATCAGTATGGGCATCTTATAGAGCTTTAAAATAGGTACAGTAAAACTTCTACAAGTCGAACTTCCCTAAGTCGAAGTTCTCTATAAGTCAAAGAAAATGATGAGCTTGGTTGGTCACAATGTAAAATAATAGGAAATAAACTTCCCTAGCTCGAATTTCTATAACTCGAAGTGCTGGCAGGGCCTTACGATGGGATATCAATGCATAATTTCCAGTCTCCCTAAGTCGAAGTTCATGTTGGCGAGTAAGAGAAATTTTCTCATTTCCCAGCCGAAGGGTTGAGAGTAGGCCACATGTACAGAAAGGCTCAATTTCCTGATCTCCATCTACCAGACGTACCGAAATAAGTGTTTGACTCGATAGTGACAATTGAATCCTTGAATCTAACAAGGGAAGTGTAAGTGTTGTCAGTGGAGTTTCTGAATGCAACTTGGCACAATAATATAGGCAGGTAAGTTATTAAAGAAAATGCAAACAATTTAGGCGGCTGCCCAGAAGGTCAAAAGTTATGACCTCTCGAACTCACAAGGGACACTTTCCAAGGTCTCACCGAGTTCTTGAAATTCGCTACATTGGCAGCCCACCCCAAGGGATGAAAAACGCACCTAAAGTGACCTGCTCAAAATGACCCAGTTACCCCTTTTTGGGGGCTATCAATGCACTGAATTTCAAGAAAATGGGTGAGTTTTCGGCATTTAAGACTTGACCTCTGCCCCCCAAAAAGGGGTCACCAGGTCATTTTGAGCAGGTCACTTTAGGTGCGTTTTTCATCCCTTGAGGTGGCCTACCAATGTACCGAATTTCAAGAAAATCGGTGAGACGTTGGAAAGTGTCCCTTGTGAGTTCGAGAGGTCATAACTTTTGACCTTGTGGGCATCTGCCTAAATTGTTTGCATTTTCTTTAATAACTTACCTGCCTATATTATTGTGCCAAGTTACATTCAGCAACTCCACTGACAACACTTACACTTCCCTTGTAAGAGTAGGCTAATGTCCATAACGAAGTGTTTTTTTTTTTTTACACCAAAACAACGAGGAACATAGTAAGTGTGATAGTGAGTTATTTTTAAGTTTTGAACACCTTTCGTCGCTGGATATAAAGGTAGCTTCCTTACAGAGTTATGTGCTTAAAAACTCCCAAACTTCTCTAACTTGAATCTTCTATAACTGGGAAGTTTTTTCCCGGTCCCATGGAGATTCGATTTATAGAAGTTTTACTGTATCTAATGCGTACATCAAGTTTAAGATTTGTATGTATCCTTGTGGAGTTATGGTAATCCAAGTGAATACATACTAACCGTTATAATTGGTAGATTCCACACCATGTAGTTACGCAACCACGCAACGCAAAGGTATAATAATTTGGCGTCCGGCATAGGTCGATTAGTAGTACATGTCACTAATTTTTGGTTAAGGTCCTCAAAGATTTGTCAGAAAGGTGGCCCACTTAACGTGGAATGCCTCATATATTGATTAGGTGGAGAGTGCTACTTATGGAGATTTAAAAAGAATTTCAGTACTCTGAAACTCAAAAATCGCCATTTTTGAATCGGCCATACCTCGGCTCCATATTGTCCTACAGAGTTAAAACTTCGGATTTTGAAATGTCTCCCACATGTATACCCGTATGAAAATTTTCAAGAAAATCGGAGTTGGTCAAGCCACCACGTTCCCTGAATTGAGGTGGAATGACCCAAAATTAAATTTGTCAGATTCCTAACCTCTTCTATTGCCACTTAAATTGCCAAATTATTGCAAATTCTAAACTTTCAAGCACAGGTTTCCGGTACTCAAGCAACAGATATCTAAAAACGGAGATTCACTTTTTCGTCTTATATTATTAGAAGCAAAGTACAATAAATATAAGCATGCCCCACATCATTATTCCTGAAAGGCATCCTTTATCCAGTTCAAACTGTCACAAGAAGCAACTGACATGACGCATACAAGTGATTTCCTAATAACATGGAAAAAAAGGGTTGTATCAAGTGAAGTGCAAAACTCACCTGGTCTGCTTCCATTTCTTCTTCTGCAGTGTCACTACTTAGTTCACATGTAGTATTTGCCCAGGCACTTCCCACATGCAACTTGACATGAGCATGTAGGGACAGCATGTCAGGAAAGAAATCCTCACAGATCTTGCACATATATGCCTTGTGATGGATCATGTGCCATTTCAGTGAGAAATTCGTTGGGAATTCAAGTCCACAAAACTTGCATATCAGAAAATCTTCGTCTACCAACCGTTCCACAAGTTCCTGGAAAAAATATTTATGAAAAACTCAACTTGTACTGATGGTGGAGCAAGGCACATGCAACTTATATCCCACAATATTTATGCTCAAGCATGGCATAAAGCTTTCACCTCAATTTTAATCTGAAACTTAATGATAAAAGTTCCCTGTCCATCCATCAGAGGTGGGCACAGCTAACCGAAAAATTAGCTTCGCTAACAGCTAACGGAAGCCATTGACTCCGCTAAGGTGCTAACGCTAAAAGATCTTGTAACATTGTAACACACATAGAGTACGTTTACATGGGACTAAAAATCGGCCTGACCCAGGCTTCCTAAGCAAGGCCTATCTACGCAAAGCCTGCTCCCACTTTTGCCACTGCTACATGGGACAGACTATACCGGGCACTACATGGGACCGAGGGGGTGAGCCGCCCGAAAATAGTCCCTACCATGCCGGGCCATACTCCGATCCTCACAGCAAAATGTGCAATATGTGTAGCTCTGCAGCTACCGCATGGGCTGCCCATGATAATTAGGCAGTTGAATTACATGTACCAGCACTGTTTATTCGAGAAAGCCACAGATACGGGGGGGACTATTTTCGCGGCCTGTAGTCCACTCAGAAGCAAGTCCTGGGCTGTTCACTAGCAGCCAATCACCGCCATCGCCTTAGGTAGACCACCCGATCCAAAAGGCTTGGGCTGCGCCCGACAACGGATCAGATAAGGCCGGTCTATCGTAGGCCCAGCGGCTACATGGGAGTAAACCGGTTCGCCTAGCATAGGCGGCCATAGCTAGGCCGATTTTCAGTCCCATGTAAACGTACTCATAGTCTTTGAAACTGTCCCAGACGCTATACTGATCGGAAACGCTCATCGAGCGGCGGAACACCAACTCATAGGTCTCCATCTATCACCCCTATAACGCCTAACCATCACATCTTTCTGCCCAGGGGCCATTCTGGAGCT
>JYFJ02008131.1:0-13322 GCA_000934665.2 Catajapyx aquilonaris
GGGGCAGTGAGGAGGGGGGGGGGGCAAATTATGGCGTTGGGCAGTCAGTGGTTGCCGCGGTAACCCAAGACAGGTGATGTTTAAAGCCAATTGCTCATTATTGGAAGAGTGTTCGAAAGTCCTTTTCGCCTCCTGGGGCCAAGGATGACCTCGGAGGTCAATTCCAATGTGCTTATGTCATTCCCGGTAAAAAAACAACCCCTAATCAATCCCCTCGGGAGTATGTCGAGGCCTCCGTACGGATTTGCATAGCGGACAGACAGACAGACAGACAGACAGACAGACAGACAGACAGACAGACAGACAGACATACGTCGAGAAATATGTATTAAGATTCTACAAACAAACGCTTCTGCAGATTTCATAGTCTCATGTGTTGAGTTCACCAATTCTCAAGTTTTTCAGCAGTTTATGGTGCTCTCTAAAAACCTTCCATGATGAGCGCTTGGTAGTCCAGTCAATATGTGTTCAAAACTGTCGTTTTCGTGACAAAATTGCGGAAGTTTTTTTCTCAACTGTTCTATATGTGTTTTGTGGCGCTGAATCCGAATTTCAAGTTTGCTGCCTTGTAGGAGGTCGGCTTTACAACGAAAATCGCAAAAAACCGCAAATTTTTCGCACTTTTTTCAGTTTTTCGCTCATCTCTCGAAGACGATGCGTTTTTCGAAGATGACCACTCTATACAAAATTGAAGTAGACAAAATTTCATACAAAATGCACTAGTAACTTAGATTCTATGACGAGCGGTTTAGGCTCTAGAGCGCGCTGAAAAACAGCCATTTTTTTGGCCCTACTGCGAAAACGTCAAAAACACCCACTCCCACCCGTCTCTCTCTCATCGGCGCTATACTTTCGATGTATTACGCTTAACAGAGGTTGTTTTGAATGAATAGATGGCAAAGCATGTTTGATGAAAACATTAACAAATTACATTTACAATATATTAGGTATCAGTACCGTTCATAAAGAATGGTACGACTCTATATGGACGAAATGTTTATTCTGTTCCCAACCCCTGGGTCGCCAGCATGTTTTTAGGGGTCACGGGGGAGTCCCGGAAAAGGGAATCAAAATAAAATAAAAAAGGGAAGAGAAAAACAAAGCTATAAGTAGGAAAATTTTAGGGAGGAAATTCACATCAAATCTACGTAAGCATTGCACCTGGTTGAACATTTCATTTAAAAATCGGGATGGGTCCTACGAGTCACTCGAGGTCCAGAAAAGGTTTGTCCACAGGGTTTTGTCGAATTAAGGTTGGGAACCATGCTCGATAATCAGGATAAACATTTCGTCCATAGAGTCGTACCATTCTTTATGAGTGGGACTGCAATATATTAGTTCGCGAGATAGAACCGGACTAGAGTTAGGGCAATATTGTCGGGTTGAATATGACAGATGACTGGGGATTTCATGTCATTAAGCCTTTTCACATCTGCTCATACCTGAATGTGATTCGGGTGCACAGTTTCACTCCTCAGGAATTGTTAACCTGTTGAGGGCCAGGTTTTCTTTTCAAATTGCAAGCCCCCACAGCCCGAGTTTTTTTTTTTTTTCAAATTCAGGCGATAAAAATGAGTGACCAGACCTTTACTTGTTAGTATTCTAAGGCAGCTTTGTAAGTGCGTTGCTCCAGGTAAGATTTTCCGCCGTGTCCTCACACCAATGCAATGAATTGCAATGGTGTCGAGTGTGACCAGGGGCGAACTGTGGTTTGCGGGCGGCCCAGGGGCCGCTATGTAAGTGTGTTGCTCCAGGTCGGATTTTTCGCCGTGTCCTCACACCACTGCACTGCAATGCGTTTCAATGGTGTCGAGTGTGACCAAGGGCGAACTGTGGTTTGGGGGCGGCCCGGGGGCGGCCCCGGGGCCGCTATGTAAGTGTGTTGCTCCAGGTCGGATTTTTCGTCATGTCCTCACACCACTGCAATGAGTCATGCCAACACCAATTCCCAGCAGAATTTCTATGGCTGCTGATGAATTGCAACTACTTTCAGTAACGGTTACTTAAATAACAGTTATTGCAAAGTAGCTGTTATTTGTAGTTTTGTACTACCGACGAGGGGAGCGGATCCGCGCTGATAGGGGCCCATCTGTAGGGCTGTGGGATATCCGAAATTACATATCTACTTTCGATACTTAAAAAATATCGAATCGAAGTCGATATATCCCAAATCGAAAAACCGACATCGAAAACCGACATCGAGAAAGATCGAAAACCGAATCGAACCGACATCGAAAAATATCGAATCGAAGTCGATACCGGTATATCGAAAATCGAAAAACCGACATCGAAAACCGACATCGAAAAAGATCGAAAACCGACATCGAACCGAAAAATTGCGATATTCGATACATCGAACATGCCAAGCGTCGGATATCGCAACTTCGATATTAGGAAAATATCGTATCGACAGTCGATATATCGAAATATCGCACAGCCCTACCCACCTGATTGGCCGGCCAGCTTCCAAGATCCTCTCATTCATGGCCGTCTGGGGCATACCAAGTCGGGTCGAGTCTTGGACACTCTTTTTTTACCGCCTGACGCCAGATATTTTGTCTCTCAGGCAACAGGGGGCAGCAGCATCCATCTTACCTCGCGGATTCAAGCAAATCAGGCAGTTCGTGATAGTTGAACTCCCAACCACGAGATGGCATGGCAAGAGCAGCTTAAAAGTCATTGGCTCCTTTTAAAATTAGAACAAATGAGCGCACAAGAAGCAAACAGTCATATGACTTCCGTGGGCCCTGAGACACGTCTTTCCTCGGCGGTCATATGACTTCCGTGGCCCTCAACAGCTTAATGGCCTGGCGGAGGGTCGCAGATTTCAAGAAGGAGGTGAGCGCAGGACTGGCGGCAAATTGTGTAGCACGTCCAGGGTGAAACATCTGGAGATGGAGTACTCCAGGGTACCTTGAATGACGTACAATTCGCGGCACGACGACGGCAGTGTTACAACAAGGCTTTACATATCCGTGTGCAGAGCAGACTGCCCGAACAATGGTATCACACACAGTGTTGTTAGTGTTATGCTTCCATTCAACGGGATGAGGATGTTTTTTTTAAGGTTTGTGCAATATAGTGTCTATATTACTATTATTTTTTAATATTCTCTGTATGAAGTGTACTAAAAATAATTGTTTCAAAATATAGGCATTTTAAAAAATCAATAGGATGTGAGGGAAGCAGCCTATAATTGCCAATAAACAGTCTCACGAGTTAAATAAGAGCAGTGATGAAATTCATGCAACATATGGGTGATTGCAGTCAGTATACATATAAAACGATCATTATTTACAGCCTCTGCATGTAGACAAAAGAAGAACAGTTATTCCGCATATGGCGGAATGTTTCACGTCACGACACTGCGGTATATAGGCTAGCACATATTGTGAGACTCCAATATCTATGCCAAGCTACTTATTTCAATCATGGGATCGATCATACCTGGAAGGGGTATAGGTTTAGTTAAACTGTACGTGATTACAGGAATTATTATCTTGTGCACTTTGAACTTCATTTACTATGGTGAGTAACCCTGATCAATATCTGTTAAAAATTTCTGCCACAATAACGAGGTGTTTTTTTAAAAATAAAATATCTAATACGCAACACGCTTGTGACAGAATAATCTCTATTATTGTAAAAGGCACAGTTTGTTAGTTTGCGTGATTTTGAACCATTTTCAAGTACAATACCAATTTAATATCTATATTTTATACCCATGTTATGCCCATTGGGGAATAGAAAAGTTGTGTGTTTGTTGATTTGTTTGTGCATGTTTGCTTATACCATGGCACCTGGTTAAATTGATAATTGATTACCAACAGTGACTGATTGTTGTTCATTCTCTGCTGGTGGTCTCTGCAGGTGAAGAGGCAGATGGCACTTCATATGCCACAAACGCTAGCCTATAGATTTGTCTCCATTTCATGGTTTTTTTTTCTTTCTTTGTCTTGATTATACTTGAGGTGACATCGGGCTGATTCGATCTTGCTTAATTTAGTCGTATAGGCTGCATAAATTGCGTTATATTTTCTACAAAGACCTGCATCGCAGAGTGGTCAGTTAATAAATGTTACTGGTTTCCCCCAATTACATGTAAGTTATTAGCAAAATTACAGTGTTGATTGGTCGTTTTTAGTACATGGAATTAATTTAGTGACTACCGCTTTATGTTTTTACCAGCTCTTCCCAAAATGCTAAACGTGATGGAAGGCAGCAGTGAAGATGAGGTCAGGTCGACATTAAGAGCTGCGAGATATGCCCATCATTGCAACAGTTCTCTCAAGGAGGACAAAGAATTGTCATGGCTTTTCACGAGGTAAAATATGCAGACACCTGACCTTTTATACTATTCCAAAGTAGACTGTCATAATTGCAGTGTACAGTACTACAAAGGTTTTAAACTCTACTTCCATTTCATAAGTGCCCATATATATTATTATGTATAAATAATTCTGAACGCAACGTTTTGGACGCTGTTTCTTAGAGACATCGCATACTACACGAGGCCATCGGAAGACTCGACACTTTACGAGCCAGAGTTTGTGTGTGGTTTGGATGGCCAAGAACCAGTTTTCCTTCTGGTGGTGGTTCAGAGCTCGCCTTCTCACTTTGGACAAAGGGATGCCATCAGGAGGACATGGGGATCGGAGCTTAAAAAGATGAGGAGTGATGTCCGCATAGTGTTCTTTCTCGGGCTTGTCAATGACACCCATTTGCAGGTAATTAGCAATGCCCTGTAATTATCACGAGTATTGCACTAACGCAATGCTTCACAGTCTGACGTGACTGATGAGATGTCTCGACATGGTGACATCGTTCAAGTGGAGGTATGCGACGCCTACCAAAACATGACCCTGAAGTTGGTCCACATTTTGAAGTGGAGTATGAAGAGATGTCCCAAGGCCACATTCATCATGAAGGCAGACGACGACATCTTCATTTCGCCTGCTAATCTTCTCAGAATGCTTGAACAGCACGAGAGGAAGGTGAGATCATTAGGAAAGAAAAATATTGAATTTCATGTGAACTTGTTTCCACATAACTATTCTGTTTAGTCTGTCTAGACTATAGACTGTCTAGAGAATCAATGACACAGTGAAATGTCGTAAACATTTACATTAAATACTGCAGAGGGAAGATTATGTGCTCATCGGATCAGTGTTCACAAACTGGTGGCAACATATTGAACCCCGATCCAAGTGGTACGTCCCAAAGGCACTGCGTCTCCAACCTCCACTTCCTCCATTTTTACATGGTCCATCTTACATATTCTCCGGATCTCTTCTCCCAAGACTCTACAATGGATCACTGGACACTCCTTTTGTGAACATGGACGACGTGTTCCTGACTGGTCTGGTGGCTGACCGTCGACTGGGATTGACCCTGACTGATGACCGGAGGTTTCACGGTGTCAGGCCTTTTCACGTGTGCTCTTACCTGGATGTGATTCGGGCCCACAGTTTCGCTCCTCAGGAATTGCTGGCCAATTGGGAGATATTCGTAGCGTTAAATAAGAGTGCGAGGATACCTGGGAACAACATTTGCAACAGTTCGTGGGTGACATATCTGAGTATAATGTACTCGAGTGTCCTTTGAATGAAGAAAACTTAAACGTGATGCGATGCACACGTCGACGTACTGTACATGAATCCATTGAATTAAGTTTTATTGCGGATGTTTTTTTTTCTCTCCAGATGAAAAGGGACATTATGCAGGGCTCTAAAACCTTTTAAAACAATTTCACGTAGTGATGGTATGCAATAATGTGTCAACCCACAAAAAATGTCAAAATTGAGTTACATACCCAAATGCGTACCAGATTAATGCTAAAAGCGATTCTTGTCACCCTGACAAAATCAGATGTACTGAAGCAGATGGAGCTAGTTTAGTCCAGAAATTTTATCATATTACATCTTAAAAATATTTTTTAAATCACTGAATACGATGGACGTAGGTAACGGAGGGAAGCATTCTAAAATAAAATTCAGTCTGGTGCATACAAATAATTTAATTACTTATTTGTGCTGTTACATATGAGGCGTGGTCACTTATTTCACGCAAAAAACATCAAGTGCTGTGTTACTCACTGTCAGGGATAGATGAAATGACAAATTTCGCAAAGTAACAGGTTAAGTGATTGTAAATACATGAAGACTTAGAAGGCTTATGCGAATTGAAAGGATCCTCATGATGCATTGCGTATACATTACGTGCAATTATACAATGAAACAATAATAAGTACTGTACATTGTTAACACTACTAAAACCTTGAATGGTGAATGGCAACTTTTCGAAACGAGTTGGAAACACTGTGTCTGGGCTAACATGAGTAGGTTACTTTGCAACATTGTAACTTGTGAACTCACTAAGGTGTTGGGTACGAACAGTTGCATGAATTACTTTCTGATGACCTGAATTGCACAAGAATGACGAGATAAGTCGTTACAGATGCCGCAATCTGTAAGAAGAAAATGTATGTTACTGAATGTGGCTTTATACGGTGGAAGTAAGTTACTGGTATATTCCTATATCGCACTGTTAGAGTAACTTACGGATGTGATCAGACCGTTACTGATGGTGAAGTAATTGGCTGCAGTGTACTGAACTGGAGGACCGCTCATCCTTCGAATCAACGTCTGGACCTGTCACAATAAGCAGAGAACATTCAGTCAGATTACTAAGAGATAAAAATGGAAGGAAGTCAGTGAGCGTTGTTTGACCCCCTGACCTGTTCTTGGCAGTCCTGACTCAGGTTCAACTTGCGAATTTTGAGCAGGTGCTTCAGAGGCTGGGTGGACTGCAAATTAATGTCGGATATCCTCCTAATTATTCTAATTTTATTCTTAACGGTACTTTCGCATTACTCAAAGGTATTGCACCTGGTTATACTTACTATTTCGGCGTTTCTGTGCATGGCGGAGGTGTAGAAAGCAGTAGTCAATGCGTAGGAAGTCACACATGCCAAAGACAAGATTTTCTGCACGGTAGGCAAATTGCTCCAGTTATCAATTGCAAAAAATGCTTGCATTGCAAATTCCAGGCCCACCGATATGTATATGAAACATGTACTCAATCCAAAAGCCTTGTTGACATCTTCGATCAGCTCGTGAAGCTGCAGAAATACTTTGCCAGATTTTGCAAAGGTGATCTTGCGAATATGTTTGGCCTCTTCTTCTTCTTCTTCTGGCTCGCTAGCCCGAAATAATTCTTGCAAAGCTGTGCATGTGGTTCCCATTTCATCGCAAACGTGCTGAAATCGCCGTCCAATGGCAGTCGCGAAAAAGAGAAGTTGCCCTGCAGCCACGTTGCGAATTGATACGAAATGAAAACCAGCCAATGCTGTGGCCAACCCTGCTACTTGATATTCACTCCATACGAAGTATCCGTCTGAAAACGTGGTCGCCAGAGAATTTGCAAGGCTGACGCCCACAATGGTCCAGGACACTTTCCTAAGGGCCTGGTTCACTTCCAGGTCTACGCATATCCCGTCCAAGAATTGCAGCTTTTGTAGTATGGATCTGACTTTAGGCCGTTGTATAGCGAGTACAAAGAGGCTCATTAAAGGCAGCAGAAATATGACTCTGTATATGTAATTGTCTGCCTCCTTGTTCGTGTCTGATCTGGAAATTGTACCTGATGCTGAATACTCATCGCCAGTTGAGATATACGCAGCCAAATACACCACAGAATTGAGCACAGCTGGCCATAGATGACACACTGACTTTTTCGTCGGATGCAACGGATATGTCCAGAGTCCTAACACAGCTGAAGCAGCACCCAGTGGACAGAATGACCAAAACACGTCCTGTACTTGTGACATTTTGCGACGTTGTGAAACACCCATTCCTTCTTTCTATTATGGAATTTTTTTAAAGTTGAAACGCACCACGCCCCCCTTTTGAAGACAAAAGGTGTGTCCAGGTGTGGCCATGTAGTATTTTATCATTGTGTCAATGGGACATATTTTGTCAATAATTTTTATCGGGGGACGCCTCAGTCAACAAAGCCAACAGCACGCAACACCGGGGAGAATATCAAACAGTCTCGTTCAATTCATAATTAATGAACTATTGAACGAGCATCTGCTAAAATAATGTGTATATGTGAAGTATGTGCCCGTATGTGTGGTGTAATTAATCCCGATTTGTGCATAGATATAAATGTAGCCTACTCACGTGTGTCTTGTGATAGTCTCTCATCCCGTTTTACCCAACCACAATACTATTTTCAGCAGCAAAAATAATCTGTGATCTTTCAAGCGACACGTATTTGAGGAATTAAAGCATTAGTGTCCATTACTGTCGAAGAAGGCAGAATCTTTTTCTACTGGTTCTCTGCAGAACTGAACTGAATCAGAATGACCAGATAAGTAGTGACAGCTGCTGCAATCTGCAAAGAGAACAATACAGCATCAGGCCAATTGTGTCTTACCCATCAGCAGTAATTCAATTATTTCATTTACGGAGGTGAGTAGCCCTCGGTTGATTGTGAAGAAGTTGGCTGCAGTGAACTGGACTGGAGGGCCCAGCATCCTTTGGATCAGGGTCTGGACCTGGTAGGAGAATAACGAGTCGTTGGGTAAGTGGAAGAGAGTCAGTGAATGATGGGTGACCTCTGACCTGTTCTTGGGAGTCAGCCCTCAGGCCCAATTTGCGAATTTTCATCAGATGGTCCAGCGATAGAGTAACCTGTAAAGACAAAGCAATTTCGTCAGAGAGAAGTTCCGAGTGTATGTTTACTTACTGTTTCACTCTGGTTGTATACTCCGCAGGTGAAAATGGCCATCATCAATATATTTAATGTTGTTAAGAACGACGCCATCACGGTGAGCAAGAGAGGTGCCACATTCCAGTTGTCAATTACATGAAATAACGGTATCACAATATCCAGGCAGATTCCTAGATAGAAATGACATGTGGAGATTCCAAAAACCTTGTTGACCTCTGCACTCAGACCGTAAAGCTCCAAATACACTTTTCCAGGTTTGGCAAAGGTTGCATTGCGAGCATTTTTAGGTCTGGCCAATTCTTCCGATCGGGAAGAGTGAAACAGATCTTGCAGCGAGGCGCATGTCATGCCAATTTCTTCGGAAACATGCTGAAATCGCCGTCCGATGGCAGACGCGAAAAAGAGAAGTTGGCCTGCAGCCAGGGTACGTATTGACACAAATTGAAAGTAAGCAAATGCAATGATCAGCCCTGAAGTTTGAAAGATGCAAAACATATAATATCCACATGCCATCGTGATTGCCACGGAATGTGCGAAAGAGAACAGCACAATTTTCCATGACAGTTTACGAAGAGAGTGGTTCACCTCCAGGTCTCCGCAAATCGCATCCAAAGTGTGCAGTTTCTTCAATATCTGTCTGGTGTTATCTATTTTCTTCGAGAGAATCATCAAGCTCACCAGAGGCATCAGACGAATGACTCTGTACATGTACAAACTTGCCATCTCGTTGGTACTTGATTTGGTCATTGTCTTCGACGCAGACATTATCATCCAAGTGGATATAAAATACCCGGCCACAAAAATGATGACATTGACAGCCAGTGGCCACATGCGACGTAATGACTCTCTTCTGGGATGCAGTGGACATGTCCACAACCCGAAGATGGCCGAATATCCAGCCAAGGGCGAGAAGGCCCAAAACACGTCCTTATCTTGAAACATTTTCTTGCACTTTGGTCTCTTTCTCCTTCTCGAACAAAGCATGCTCATCGCTATTAATCACTGGTGTTTGCAATGAACTTGGATCAATTATTTTCGCAACCCTCCGATTAGTATTGTTCTATATAATGCCATTGTATAAGCGAGCTCTATGGGATTATTTTGCCGTGAAGTAAATGATGAATGATGATGTATAAGCGAGTACAAGACAGTAGGCTCATTAAAGGCAGCAAAAATAGTAATTGTCTGCCTCCTTGTTCGTGTCCGATATGGAAATTGTCCATGATGCGGAAGTTAATGGAGCAGTTCGACATGTTTTGTCAATAATTTTTATCGAAACAAAAGCGACAGGGACGCAACTCAAAGAGAATATCAACAGGCGACTACGAAATGTTAACTATTGAACGAACATCTGCTAAAATAACGCGAGAAATTTCAAGTGCATTAGAATCAAAACTGTAGTTAACCAAATAAGGGTCTTGAGATCAAAACCGGCCCACTCCACTTGCAAAAACTGGTCGTAAAATGATGATTAGAACTACTTAACTTTGCACTGATTCAATCTTGAAACTTTTTACGTCCGTATGTTGCCACAGTTAAGCCGCTACATACGAATATAATTATGCAATTGCAATGAATACCCGATGACATTAAAATACATAATTGCTGTGTATTATTTTGTGTTTCTTGGCCTTTTTCATTTCTTTAAGACCCCTCATTGTGCTGGCGTAACAATAACTTCTTTGCTATTATACCTATCCTCGTGAAGGTTTGTCATCAATATATTTTTAGTAATGCAAATATGTGGTTCATAACAACTCTTGTACGGGAGGGGACCGTCCTCGAAGCGTGTTTCAGACGTTTTAGTGCTGATATTTGGGCTCTTCTTGAATGATCTAATGATGGGCATTCACTATAGCTTTAAAGCTGCTTTTTATGGCAGTGATGGTCCCATATCGCATTCTGATCTTCAATTGAAAATCTTACCGTGTCTCATTGTCATAAGCAGTTTAACTTCGTTGCCCTGATGGAAACCCCCACAGGTTAGCTGTGACATCTGGCATGATTATCGTGAGATCAACGGTGAGTAAGTGAACACAACCTCATCCATGCACATATTTCGCCAGTTTAACTACTAGTGCCAATCTTTCCTTCATGTTATGTAAAATGTGACGTCAACATAAAGCTTACTCATAATGCATCTTATACCAGCTGGTGCACAAACTAAGGTGATTTTTTTGAATAAAACTTAATCGGATACTCGCTCTAATAGCTCTTCTAGAACAATCCACAAAGCTAGTAGATCCAGATGTGAATAGTTATAGATTAATGTGTTTTGAGTGAGTCAATCAAAGTGTTTTACCCAACCACCATTTTCCTCCGAATAACATCGTAGGCTATACTCAAGAAGTTCCCATCTTTTAAGCGACACTACAAAACTTTTCATTGGAATTATTATGCATTGCTGTCCGCCATTACTGTCGATGAAGATAGAATCGTTTCAGTTGTTCTCGGCAGACTTGAACTGGACTAGGATGATCAGATAAGTAGTGACAGCTGCTGCTATCTGCAAAGATAGCAATACGCCCTCAGGCCAATTATCTCTTAGAAGTACCACCCAAGTGATGGAAGTCCACTTACAGAGGTGAGTAGCCCTCGGTTGATGGTGAAGAAGTTGGCTGCGGTGAACTGGACTGGAGGACCCAGCATCCTTTGGATCAGGGTCTGGACCTGTTAGCAGAATAATATAAGCCTTTTGGTAAGTGATGGATGTGAATGACGCGTGACCTCTGACCTGTTCTTGAGAGTCAATACTCAGGCCCAACTTGCGAATTTTCATCAGATGGGCCAGAGGCCGAGTAGCCTGCAAATAGAGAGCGACTACGTCATAGACTAGTTTCGCATTATTAATATATATAACATCATTCTCTCTATACTTACCGTTTCACTCTGACTGTATACTGTGCAGGTGAAAAGGACCATCGTCAATATATTGATTGTTGCTAATAAAGAAGTAATCACGCTGGACATGAGAAGTACCACATTCCAGGTATCAATCGTATAAAATATCAATGAGATACTTTCCAGGCAGATTCCCATGTACGCGATACAAGTCGATATTCCAAACGCCTTGTTGACATCTGCACTTAGCTCGTAAAGCTCCAGATACACTTTGCCAGGTTTGGCAAACGTGGCCTTGCTAATATTTGCAGGCTTGGACACTTCTTCAGATTGGGAGTAGTGAAACAGTTCTTGCAGCGAGGCGCATGTCGTCGCAATTTCTTCGCACACATGCTCAAATCTCCTTCCGATGGAAGAAGCGAAAAAGATAAGTTGGCCTGCAGCCAAGTTCCGTATAGACATGAATTGGAAAAGAGAAAATGTAGGGATCAGCCCTGCAGTTTGATAAATGCTACAAAAATCGTATCCGATTCCTGTCGTCATCGCCACAGAATGTGTGAGAGAGAATAGCACGATTTTCCACGACAATTTTCGAAGAGAGTGGTTATTCACCTCCAGGTCTCCGCAAATCCCGTCCAAAATGTGCAGTTTGTCCAATATCCGTCTGATTTCATCTCGTTTCTTCGAGAGAATCATCAAGCTCACCAGAGGCAACAGGTGAATGACTCTGTTCAAGTAAAAACTTGCCTTCTCATTGGTACTTGATCTGGTCATATCCAATGGTATGGACAGTCTCGTCAAAGTGATTATGGTTATGAAATATCCGACCACGAAAATGATGACATTGACAGCCAGTGGCCACAGATGAAGCAATGAGTCTCTTCTGGGATGCAGTGGACATGTCCACAACCCGAAGATTGTCGAAAACCTGGCCAATGGAGAGAAGGACCAAAACACGTCCTGAACAGGAAACATTTTGTTACACTCTATGTAGTGTAATACCTCCTTTGCGTGCTTCACATAAGGGACTGTCGCATTGCGGACATTGTAGATTCATCAGCTAAGTGGGTGGATACAAAATACGCCAATCACTTGCGAAGATTACGCCAATTATTGACAAGCACTTTCATTTTATTTGTCTTGTGTACAGTACCGGTGAGCATTCTTTTTCAAAATGTCAAGTCCAAGGACATGACAATGACATAATATCTGTATTGAGCAAGGCAATTTTATGGCGAGAAATGTAGTCAATATATATGACCCGGTTTTTACCCCATATGAGTACTTGAGAATATTAAACTGTATAAACTACATCTGCATCTCATTCCATAATCTGATACAATAAATACGGATATCCATATCAAATGAATTTCCTTCCAGCATTGCAACGTCCTCATAATAATTATTGCAATTAGGTTTACATTCATTTGAAGAAGAACCAAAAATAGTATTATATCAAAAACTTTCCCTTCAGTAAAAAAAAGAGAAGTAAGACCTCCGCGGCGGAATAAAAGTACTGAAACAAGGCAGGCGCACGTAAGACCTTCACCAATTGATTTAAGCTGTACCATAGGTCTTACTCAAGCAATTACCAATTTACTACTCATGAAATATCCTTACTGAAAACAAATTTGTGGAATTTTTGTCTTACTACTAGTTACTTCTAACTTAGCAGTACCAGTGTAGTGCAATGGTACTGCTAAGTTAGCAGTATCTTAGCTCTTGTTGGCAGTATTAGTTTTCCA
>JYFJ02008132.1:0-13320 GCA_000934665.2 Catajapyx aquilonaris
GGTTCCGGACCTTCAATGGCCCAGGAAAGGTAAATACTGGACCTTGTCAGAAACTAGTTGAATACCCCTGGCCTAGGTCATTGCCTGCTACACCTAATGGAATTGTATCTTAAATTTAAATTGAATGGTAACACCTAATTTAAATGAAAAATATGATTTCTCTTGGAAGGACACATGTACCTATACCAGGATATTTTATACCTTGTGTTTGAAGCCCATTCTCTCGGTAACGAGGCTTCGGAGACTCGCGACACTTGTGCTTGAAATGATCGCCTAGAGCCCCTCCACCATCTCACAAAGTGACTGTATATTAAATTTCCTCATCCTGCATGTGAATCTGCATATTGTGGACTCTCATAGTATACTTACCCTCCACGTAAGAAAGCTTCACTTCAATCGATAATGAACTGTACAGTTATAGAGCACTCTTCGAGCAAAGGACTATTCTGCCTCCCTCCTATAGTCCTGACCCACTCTGCATTATTAGACTAAACCCGGATCCGTCGCAAATGTGAAATTTTATCGGTACCAAAATCTTCAGTCATAGCGAACATGCCGCACACTACAGCACAAAAGCAGCATCGTGCCTTTAAAAAATGGAAATTGAAATGCTGTGGTGTAAGGTCGGATTTGACGTTTTAGAAACGCTCATCTAACGTCTATACTGCACGTCAAGCACTACACCGTTCCACTGAATAGCTGAAAAGCCTAAGTAATCATACTCTGTACAGCAGATCCGATATGTGGCATTCACGGACATGGTCTGGATTACTCTTTCCAGGCAAATCCCTAGGATGAAAGGAGTCCAAAGGAAAGGATAATCATTTTATGTCCCTGCCAATAGCATGAAAAGGAAAAAATATACGCCATCTTCTGCTGCATAATTTATCTGGTATATCGCTGAGTGTTGCGATGTGGAGGGACTATTTTAAACATCAGCCAGATAAATTACTGTCCAGGTGGGACCAGTGTCATTTGAATGTTATCTCTAGGGCGTGTCCCTCCTCGTCAGAGGCACGACACCAGATAGGGTTTCCCGCTTATTTGCAAGTAATAATTGGCAACTTTGTGAACAATTGAGTTATTTTTTTTTTCTCCCGGCCAACTCCTGTGTTAAAAGACGTTCTGCCAAGAAGGACAAGGTTTGAAAGTCAGCCCTCGGTCTTGTTGGAACATCTGGCGTCTCTCAAGCTGTTACTCTCTTCAACTTTGATTAAGGCCTGTATAGACATGTTTGGACTTATTCTAATCACTTGCAAAGTGTGTTGACTCTACTGTGGCGTATGTGACCCGCACTTGTCATGATGTATGCTTCAGTGCGGGAAATATTTTGACCTCCTTTGAAAAGTTTAGAGGAGTTCATGTTTTGAGAGCTGCGAAATTGTGTTCCAGGAAAAAGCAAGATTTTTCAGCGCTATTGATTTATTTATTACTCGCTAATTAGGACAAGACTTATGACTTGCATACCATTTTTATTAAGGTCGCAGCCAGAGGCATAAATTGTCATGTTCATTAGTACATATGAAAGTCGCTAATTTATTGGAAATGGAGAGAAGGGATAAAATCTCCGGACAGGTTGTTAATTTGAGTGTTGCACAATAATCATCATAATCATCATCATCATCATCATCATCATCATAATAATACACCTATTATTGAATGTTCTTTGTGTCAATGCTGCGATTCGAGCTTGATTTGTGTCATCTGTCGCTCATGTGACGAAATGAGGATGCGTTTTTAGCACAGTGTGTCTCAAGCAATAAGCTTACCTTCTGAATCATGCAAGTTGGTCTTTGCACACATTCGGGTGACTGCACCTTGACCTCTAAGAAATATGATTTGCTCATCAAAACTCGTACATAATTTAGCGCACGCACGAGGACAACCTGGCGCAAACCAGGTTCATAGACTATAACATGCACCGAGTCCTTGGGATGAAGCCCTGGGCTTTTGTTCACACCTCAGCACTATATGATCCGAATATCGTCTAAATTCGATCAAAAGTATAAAAAAAGTGAGATATTTTCAGAGTCGTCTAAAAACACGCGATGTGAACAGAGCAAAGTAATATTCTGCTGCGAAACACTTCCAAGGAGTGTATAGTGGCTGAGTTTTTGTCTTGTTTGTGTCAAATCTACTGGCTCCAACACGGAAATACTTCACTGAATCAACTTCATTATTATCAGTGGATTGTTATAGGTGTATGGTCATGCATTGAATTCCTCTGTAATATTCTGCACTGTACATTCATGAGAAAGTAATGTGAAAATTATTGCGAAATGTCGGAATTTGGCACACGGAATGCAAATGATGCACTCTAGTTTGCATACAGTAAAAGCTCGATTATCCAGACTAAACGGGACAGAGATGTTCGGATAATCGAAAATCCGATTAACAGGGAGGCCAGGAATGGATTTGGGCAGACGTGAAAACAATTCACGATACCAGAAATGGCAGTGTATTTATAATCAGAATTTACCTCGTGTCATCATTTACGAAGTTCTGCTACGTATTTTCCCCACCTTTAACCGGTGCTTTGACTGTCTTTGAATGACACACTCACGAAACAAACTTCATTTACACATTTTCTCATAAAATAACAAGAATTAGCAAGTTTCCGTAGGGCTATAATAATATTATACATTGAATTCAATTCGATGTATAATTATATTATAGCCCTATACGGAAACTATTATATACGGAAACTATTTATGAGAAAATGTGTAAATGTAGTTTGTTCTGCTGCTGTATGATGCCTCTTTGATTATTATTTGTTATATAGTTTCTCTATACATGCTGTTAATTGGTTTGTTCGTCTTTGGGAAGGGCACATGTATATTATGACACGTGGCATTCCTAATCCCTAACAACTTGATTAATAATCATTATCAAGGTGACCATCATTCTATGACGTTACGGTCGGCTAGGAGACGGTAATTTAACGTAGTGCCCCACAAGAGCCTGTCATTACAAGGGTACTCGACATTTTGCACGGCAACGGAATTTAGAGTATTTGACAGGTACCTGATTTGGTTAATAGGATTATTGGAATGCATGGAAATCCCTACAGAGTGTAGCCCTACTGTATACAGTACAGTAGCGATAAGGAAGAAGCATCTATGGTGAATTCCTGTGCAGCAGACAGGCACTTTATGTAGAGTGCATTTGGTCTCCTCCGCATCATTATTGGGATTGAAAGTAGATTAAAATTAATCAGAGTGCAATTACCAGCTTCTCTCGCAGATTCTGCCTATGCTGCCCTTCAATAGTCTCGGCGACTGTCTGACACGTCTCATGAGATCCACGCTAGAGACGTTTTACGAATAATTGTGAAACATTCTGCGGATGACTTCTATTCTCACAAGTTTCTGAATATACCGGGTGCGTGTACTTTTTATCTTCCAGTACAAGAAAGAAAATCTCAATATTTCTCGTTAAGATGGGGTAGGCAAGAAAACCATTTAGCACCCACATATATATAATTTCCGCCGTATAATGAATTCATTACGGAATTTTGACTCCCGCCAACCTACTTTGCAGGTTCAAGATGTAAATTATTTTCAGTTACATTTTGATATGGAACCTGTGGACATGATTCCAAACGATTGAAGGATTTGTTGCTGCCAATGACAAAAGTGCCAGAGCGCATAATATTACACATGCCCCCCCCCCCCCCNAAATTGATGCATTTTCTATGGGTTTTGGTCACTTTTTACGCAAGGAACAGACTGACAATGCTTCAGATATAAAATCCAACACAATCATTAGGCTTTTATATCCCTCAATAAGATATATCTTAGGCAATGCATCTGAGCAATATAGCCTGCACAAACCGTGCTGGGTATATAGCGGTAACTTACATGTAGAGAAAAACGGGGGGAGGGAGGGGGGGGGAGGATGGAAATAAGTACACCCAGTACACGAGTCGTATATAGCTTAAGAAGTTACTAATCATCAACTAACTTACTGACTTACTACAAATCAACAAGTACTGCTATGTACGTAGGCCTATTCAGTATATCAGAATGTTCCGGACAATATTCAAATTCTGGATATTACACTTTACACCCCAATTTTTTGGAAACTCCCAGTATTTCTGTGTGAATAGTAGTAGACTATATGGGGATTGCCAGTGTGGCTTATATCCTCATACTGTATTCTCATGAAATAACGTATCTTATCAGTACAAAATATGATGTAATTTTGCTAGTCATTTCGCAAAAATTTGGTTGCCAGCTAGTGAATCAGTCTAGATCCTTATGTACGTACAGTACAATTTGCTCTAAATGACCACCACTTTCGCCACCTTATCACCGATAGGACTAGAAGAGGATTTTATCACAGCCGGAGAGATGGGGAAGTGGCTCTGGAAGAGGGCGCAGAGATTGAAGCACTCTGGCCTTCTCTAGAGGTCATAGACAGATGGTCTTATGTCGTCGGCATATAAGTGAAACCCACTGAAGTCCAGAAAACCATTTTCGAGATATTCCAGCGCAAAAATTTGACCATCCATGCACTTGTTTATATGCTAGTGAAGACCGAAAATCCTGGCTTCCTGGCTCATTATGAGTCTTTAGGAATGAATTAATGGACTTCACCAAAGGCAGTAGAGCAGGAAAATGCTACGTAGTTGTGAAAATAACTCAAAACCGGCAAAATTGAACTTGGTGGATTTCAGTATGTTGTATGCTCACAATGTAAAACGCAGTAAAACGGTGGCGCTTGATTTACCAGCAAATATACAGTAACATAGTCCCATTTTGACGGTAGTTTTTGCCTCTACTTTTACTACTTCGTCTACTTCTTTTGAGACTTACGCAATCATTGCGAACATATGGAATAAACTGCACTGCATTGTGAGGATATAGTCTACCATAAAACAATGCCAAACTTCGCAGAAAGTTGTAGTGTTGCTTGTATTGCATAATTACGGCGTGGGTTCTTGAAAACTGAAATTAACTTTTAGCAATGGCTGTGGGTTTAGATTATATTTATTAGCCTATGATTTATTCGGTGAGAACGTTATGTAGCCTACATGGTAAAATTCCTCGAAATGCATTCAGATATAATACAATTACTCAATAATTTCTATAGTCATTTTTACAGTAAGGCCACTCTATTGTTTCTTGAAATAATTGTTATCGACAGTTTTCGTCCTATTACGTCTTTATACCCATGTCATATTGGTGGCCACTAGCATCCTAGACTCTCCAGTACTGTATATATGGTTCTGTTTCACTCGGAGGGTGAATATCTTGGCCATGGGCCAAGACAGAGGAAAAGGGGCAGCATCCCCGGACCCAAATCGTTATGGAGCCAAAGTCTGAAAGTTCGAAACGGGTGAAAAAGCAATAAAAAAGTCTATGATTGAAATGCCAGGCCTCTTTTCTTTATACGATAATGTAACGATATTAGGGTCATAACAACGAAGGAATTTGTATGGCGGGGCATTGCCAATATCAGATGAACATATTGTACAGTAACCTACTGTATAAACGTAAGGCAACTTGTATAGCCGTCAGTTTTCAAGGTGGTGTACAGTGAAATTGTTGGGTACAACAGGACGGTACCAGTACAGTTCACCTATATACTTGGGTGCTCCTCTCTCCTGACCTCCTATTCCCACCCTGCTCTCTAACAAAAAAAAAACAGCTGTTAATTAAATGCGCCCTTTGTTAACGAAGAATGTAGAGGCGTCCATTGCACTCTTCGTCAATTTGGAAATGAAGCTTTTTCGTTCTAGGCTGCAGTCAATAATAATGGGCGACGAAAGAAAGAGTCCGCCTTTGGCCCTTCGATCGCCTTTGATGCCTTAGGGCACTCGTGGCCCCCTTTTACCCTCCTCTTCAGAAATGCGATTACCTTGGTGCAAAATGCATTTTCTACGTACCGGTATGTAGTACTTTGCAAAAGAATATCATACATTTTTGGTCAACCACACACGTTTGTTGTTGTTGTTGTTGTTGTTGTTGTTGTTGTTGTTGTTGTTGTTGTCGTCGTTATTACAGATTTGTGCAGATAAATTAATAGTCAAATCACAATTCCAGATAATTTCCAGACTCCCATTCAGCCTTTCCCTCCGATGTCCCCGGTTTGGCCATCCTCGCCTATCAGTTAATTTCTAGAAACCCTTATATTCATCCCTCTATAAATCATCCCCGCAAATCCGGCCCGCCGATCCAACCCGGAAAATATATGTGCCAAGGCTCCGATTTGGGAGCTTAACACACAGCTACGGCACCGGCAATAATCCATGCCAGAATTGATGACAAAACCTGCATCCCAGGTGCGCAGCTTCGTTTGAAAACCCCGGGCGCTTAGCCCGCCCACACACACACAAAAAAAAAAATGACTGAAAAGTGGGTAATCCAATAATGGCAGAATGAATGGAAGGGTGTGTTGAGTATCCACAAGATTTGTTGGCCAAACCGGCGGACATCAATGGGACCTGCCTTCGTCTATCGAAGGCCAAACCAGAGCTGGCCGAGCTCCCTTGACTGAGTGAGTCAGTCGGTCGCTGCATCTCGCCCGATACGCACGCTACTTGCCAGCTCTCCTCCAATAACCTGCCTGCTTCCACCGAGTGTCACATGTGACTGGCCTGGCCATGTGTTTCTCCTCAGATCGACGCTGCTGCACCTGATTGCGTGATGGAGACCTGGCTCCATAAAGGTCATACCGTTCTGGCTAATAGGTAAGTGCCAGTGTTATTTGTGGCTATTGTTGTAACCCTGTGCCAAATTTTTTTTGTAGCTAAATTTTACTGCGAGAAATGCATCAGGGTCAGCTATGACCGGTTTTACGCTGAACCATGCACTAATTGTTTCAAACGCAGTCGTGATGCTATTCTTAACTCAGATGTGCTTGATTGGCGTAATCCTTGACTGGTCAAAAGTTGTGATACACTCCATTATATCACTAGAGAGATAGAATCGCACGTGACATCTTGATGCTATGCTGAAGTACTTAGAGCCAGTGTTTTTCGCCGCTTCTAAAAATATCCGTTTGATACCCCGCAACCCAGCTTCTTCCCGCTCGAAATAATTTGGCTGAATTCGTCATTGTTGCAGCGTGTCAAAGAAATGTTGGAGAAGGTCATGTGCGAGTTAGCAAGTAGGAGGAAAGACGCGTAGTGTGTGTGTAGCTAGGCCCTCAAGGACACAGTTGCGCCCTACTAGAGATGACACAACCCAGCCATGTCAATTATTTCGTAATCCGCTGTTTGAGCAAGGAAAACAACACTGGCAAAAAAAAAAAGTGCGAACCCCCACCCCCAATAAAAAAAGTTTACATTTTTTTCCCTAACAGTTCAGTTACAATAAAAGGCGTGGTATGGTATATTTTAAATGGGACTGCATGTGTGTCCATCGCCTGAAGAAAATTGGCGCTGAATTATTTATAAGCGGGTCACAAGGTGGCGATTGTGTGACCTTTAGAAGTGTGGGGTAGGTTTTCCCCATGGGGGCAACTCGACCCTTGTGTACAACCGGCTGTAATTCTGCACGGGGGGCGTTGAATCGACTTGTGACCGTAGAGGACAGGGGTCAACTAGCAGATTCACGCGTTCTGTTTGTGGCAATGCTGATCTTCAGAATCGGGACTTTGAACCCACTTTGATTAGCAGTCGGTCAAAACTAGACGACAAAAAAACGCGCGCGCGCACACACCCACGACGGTATCTGTGTACGTTCAACTAACGAGCTATGTTCCTGCGGAGTAACAGTTGGCACGCAATGATTTTCGGCGCCCTTCCCAGTGTCACTCTCAAACACCTCCAACGAACGATGCCAATGGATTCTGGCTTATTGTTGTCATAAAAATAAAAATAAATTATGTAAGTTAATTATTTAGTTATTATGTATTATAATAGTCTATAATGTGGTAATATCATTATAATGTAATTTCATCGACTAATGTAATATATACCATGCCAAGCGGCACGAGCCGCAGGCCGACCCTGGAATAAATAAACGCTTACAACAACAACAGTAATATATATAATATAGACTAATATAAGTTAATATATATATTCTGGTTAAATTTTGTGGGAGCCTGTTTGCCAATGACAATTTATTTGGCCTGGAAGAATGTGAGTCAAAATCTTCTTTGACAACAGTTAACCGAACTACGTGAGATGATTATGCGAGGCGTGTGAAATCGTTATAGTAAGTTAATTATGGCTAATATTCATGGAAATCGTGAGTAATTGCACCCTTGTTGACGTGCCCCTTTTCTTCTCCACCTGAAGGCATTTAGAACGTCGCTTGTGCCGGAAGGACGATTAAAACCACCATCTCGGCCACTGAACTTAACGACTAGCCTAACTTCTTGGCAGGTTTAATTAAATTTGGTGGCAAATTTTTTTTTTGGGTCGTCCTTCCCGAAGCGACTAATATCCACAGCGATGCTATTGTTCCGCGTAAAAAGTCGGATAAAAAATGGAAGGTTGATGAGCCATGGAAAAAAAATTTATCGCAATTTGATTACACCAGTTATTTTGTCGTCGCCCACAAGAATGACTTGTCAACACGTCAGTTCCAATATTAGCGGAGGTGTTATTTTTGTCTAGCAGTACTAGAGACTCTCATTATGCGGGACCTGATTGGTCGTAATTGAATTGCACATGATCGACACAAGTGTGTACAGGTTGTCATTGGCCAAAAGGCACATGTCGCATTCAATCAGTCGGCTTGTTGGACGTGTGACGTACAAATGCTGATGTAGTGCAAAAATATCGTACATATTGATTTGAATATTTGTTATGAATGGGCTTACTAAATTCGCGACGATTAAATTAGTTCATTGGCCTGCATCATGTATAGACTGGCAGGTTATAGAGCAGATTTAACCTTGACCGTGGAAACTCGATATCGAATAAGATACAAAAGAAGAAGGTCTACGCTGTTTGACTATTAATTCCAATATCCTGTTTTTTGGCTCGGGTCCCGTTTCATTTCCTGTTGACTGAATGTATAGGGTGCTTACGTATGGGTTACCATAACTTTCTTATATTACTGTCTCATTTCCTTTGACATTGTTTACGTCATTTTTCATGTGTGAAGCGTATTTTTTAATGATAGGCGTGTAGTTGGCTTTGATGACCAGATAATCCTCTCACGTGCGTTCTTCTTCCTGTAGGTAAGCCTTATTTACGGCAGAAATAGGATGGGCTTGAAACTTTGTGCTTTGTGTATGTTTACACGGTATGTGTGTGGTTTTCACGGAGTGTTACAATGTTCCAAGCAAAAAATTAAATTCCGCCATCCGGTTACTTCAAAAGAGTTCTAATTCGTCAGATGGGAAATTATCCATGCTGTAGGAGCCTTCCCGTGAAATATTACAGTGTACTGTACAGTAGCGCTTTTACGAGCTCCCTTTGGGGGGTATATAATAAAAAATGCTATGTCAATAGCACAACTATGGAGAATTTGAGTCCTATTCCGTATGGCCGATACAATTTGGCATCAGTAAATATCGATAATTTCGTGTTATGAGTGAAACTATGTTTTATTGTTGAATTTTCGTAAATTCCCGTAGCTAATACGGGTGTTCGTAACGGTCGTAAAATCTCCATTCAGACCTGCACTGTATATGATACATTATGAAACTGTAAAATAAACCGTTGATGTCATTCATTTGGAGCTGTCCGTGTTGTTTAGTATATAGCATTCGAATGACTCCATACCTCGTTTATGCTTTAATGGCGTTATTTAAACTCCACTTACAGTGTAGGTAATAACTCTCTACTGCCCCCCAAATGAATAGTGTCATCTATATTACTGTATAAATACAGAGTGTTTCTCTGCCCAAGTTGACGATCCTGGGGGGGTCACGTAATCTGGCCTGAATCTGAACTCCAGATTCGGCACAATGTTTGAGTTCCATTACCTTTTTGCGTGTTGCCTGATTTGTTTACATCGCCAGGAGTGAATAATATTCATCAAGTCTTATCCACCCCTTCTTGGGTTGCCAACTTGGGCAGATAAACACACTGTACTGTATATGTTCATCAGAGTAACTTGTATGACGTCATTAATTTGTACAGTGAAACTCCAAATAATGAGGACGTAATTATGGAGTGTATTTTTAAATTAGAACACAACAATCGGGATATTCTCATGAAATTGGAGAAAGGATAATTTACAATAAATTTTGAGCCAGGTAAACTGCATTTGGAATACGGCACCACATTTGTAGCATACAATGGTAACGAAAATATGACACGGTTTATAATTATTATCAGCTGGCCAAAGTTTTCCGGAATTACAAAAATTTGTTATAATACTGTGAAGTTCGTAATCTATTTGTTATGGAATGCCCTAGCCATTGCTGGTAATATAAAAGCCGTGAATAGCGGCCTTCTCTGTCTGGTTCGTGTCTACTGGCAATCTTCAGCAGTGGTCCGGAGAATAATGGTTAAGTAGTCTCGTCAGACAGAAATTGAGCCTCTGGGATTGCATTGCAGTACCACGATATGACCGTAATAAAAATGTCGACATGGCCAACTGCCATATTGCAAAATTTGCCAGCGCATATTTGCACGTGCCTGAGATTCCTAAATTGTTAGAGTAAAATTAGAAACAAGCGATTTATTGTGTAATTTATTTCACGGTGGTTGGCACTGATTCCCGGTTAGGTCAATATACTACAAAACATGTTGTCACGTAAACAATGTCAGGTAAGCATGTAAGGAGCTGAGAAACCAAATTCTGCCTCACGTTCTCATCCTATCTGTGGATCGCACACGTATATGACAGGCGTGAAAACGAGGGTCATTGGCCATTTAGTTGAGTTGTCGTAGTACAAGTTCACGACCTTTAGTATAGCTTTAAACCCTATATAGAGCAGGGGTTCCCAACCTGGGAGTCGTGGCCCCCCAAGGGGGCCGTGGAGCAGGTCCAGGGTGAGAGGCATTGTACCATATTTGGTGTTTTGCATTAATATTGGGGGGATATTTCTTGTATTGTTTGGCTGCTTCATTAAAGATTTATGTATGTTACTTTTGCAAGGGGGGCCGTGGAGAAATTTTAGGTGATTTGGGGGGTCGCGGGTGCAAAAGGTTGGGAACCCCTGCTATAGAGCTACCAAACGGTGTAATATAATGAGCTCTCATCGCCAAGTTTGAGGTTTGGAGTTGGGTCACACTCAGCATTTCTGACTTGCATACCAAATGTAGCTATACATAGAGTTCTAAGTCAACACTGTCTCGAATAATTATTGTACGTTAGCATAAGGTGGTACAGTGTATACACGGCTTAAAATCTTGTTTTTGATACTGATATTATTTTTATCCGTTAACATTTTATTGGGCCTAATCGACATTGAAGGACTACATGACTTAGCACGTGAAACCCTTTTTTCCTATAGGTGGAATAGAAAAGCTGTTGCGATTCCTTATAATCCTCCCAGGATAAATGCGAAGGTCGTTTGCTTGGAACTACTATTATGTCAAGCGTCATAGTTGATCAAGGTTTTCCCATTGCTTTTGGGTCAGCTTGTAGCCCATACTCTCATTGGAGAATTTGAAATCAGTTGGCACTGTGCAGTCGCCTGCAGCGTAGTTATTTTAATCTGTAGTGCTTCTGTACACAGCCAGGAAGATTCGAATGGTGAGCCGAATACAAATCGCCCATGTTCAGGTTATGAGAGCACGTGTGCAGTTTACGGTCGCTCAGATACTCCATGGCTCTCGTGATGAGTTTTCTGTATCAGTCCGTCGCGATTAAGGCTGCCTGACTTGAAGGTCGACTAGAACCAATATTTTGTTTTGACCGTACATAATGCTATAATTATGACCATGTGTCATAAAATTTACTACCACTGATTTCTCATTTTTTCAAAGTAATAATTGTAAATCCTTCATGAAAATTCAGATTTTTTTTCTCATCCCTTGGCCGTGCACTTTATATGTCCCAACAGGATTTGGGTTAAATTCATTCAAGTTCTGAACGAATGAGACAGTATTGTGCTTGCTTCCTTCGCGAGGCGAAAGATGTAGGCCAGCGATCTGGTCGATCCAGATTTATAGCCCGCGGAAAAACATGGTGGGAAAAAATGCAAATTATATAACGACTCCCACGAATGTTGATTAATCAGACTTGGGGAAACCCAACTGAAACATCCAAACGTATAATTACGGCCATTTTGAGGTCTGACGTCAGTAAGTGCGTAATATATTGTCTTTTATTGCATCGAATAGCACTCGTTACACAGGTGCCCCCATTTTATTTTTATATACTGCACCGCCCACACAAGGTTCACATCATGAATACATGTTATGCCTCAGAGCTTTATTTATCAAACGTTGATGGAATATTTAATTTCCATGTAAACTGCGCAGAAAATGTACACAGTGGTATCAACACACAGCATTGGTATTATTGCTGAATTTAAACCCCCTTTCGCACCAGAACAAATTCCCTGCAAATTCCCCAACCCTTCACCCTTGGGAAAAAAAAAATATGAAAGAAATCCAGAAGACATCCGGTTTCCAACCTCGCCCACTTAACATTTCCAAGTATTTTTCATATTTTTGCTCCATCTCTCGCAAATCCACCTTTCCATCTTATTTCCGTCACCATTTCCATTTTCAAGTGTCCCCTTTTCTCCGTCGCACGGACCTTGGTTCCCCAGTAATAGTCGCATTTTGGCTTGAACCTCATGGGCTCGCTTTTATTTTTGCCAAAAAGTTTCTCCCTGACAAAGACGTCCATCCGGATGTGTTTCCGACAGAGAATGGGGATGACGCTGTGTGACGGTCCCGGGAGAAGAGTCGCAATGGGATGTAACGGGCTTGAAAGGGTCCACGATTGCAAAAGATAAACAGTTTTTGTCGGAAGGAGTTCCCTCTAGGGAATAACATTTCTCAAGCCATACGTTGACGCGGAGGAATTTGAATTTTGCATGCGTTTTATTCCACTTTGTTACAGTCGTGGGGAGGTGGGTTGTTGCGCAGTAACAACTACATTATGGGAATCAGGTTATATACTAGTAGGCGAGCGGTCACTGGAGGAAAAGACGCTTATTTCAGGGTTAAGTGACCACGGCGGTATAACAAGCAAATGACCCTTGTTTTGGAAAGTGCATATCGTGACTGCATCGTACATGATATTTTTTTGATGTCGGACCCTGGGAAGTGCCCGAAATGACGTCATCAAGATGGCCGAAATTGAACATTGCTAGGGGGCTAGAAATGAATTTCTGGAGCCCGCGGTACTCGTTCAGACTGCGGATTTTGGCTGCCAAGTTGTTAAGAAGTGCCTAGGCGATAATTACAGAACCATACCGCTTCCTCAAGAATAAGTATGAGGTCACATGACT
>JYFJ02008133.1:0-13303 GCA_000934665.2 Catajapyx aquilonaris
ACTCCTCAGCGTCAGTACTAGGTCCCTGCACACTCCTTTTTCAAGTAAGTATCACAACAGAGCTGTATTTCGCGCCGACCTAAACTCCCCAATTACCATATCAATAAGAGATGTGTCAAATTCCAAATGTGGGTAACAATCATCATTACAGATGTGATTGAGGCTCTAGGAGCAAGTGGCCATCAAGATAAATAGTGCTGGGATGACATTAACGAAGGGACGTACGATCCCAAGATCAAGATGCTAACCGTCCCTCTCCTTATGTAAGTTAATATCTGCAGGTGGGTTGTTGATTGGAAAAACTTAGACAACTAAGGCAAAGTACACAGAAAGAGCTGTAGATGCACTTATCCTGACCACACAGTGTATTTTCAGCGTGCCAAAAGATATGTCGATGTCTGAGAAGAGGGAGTATCGTCAGATGATCTATGAACATCACAGGTATAGAATCTCGCAGGTTACCAAGAAAAGGATTGTGTCAATTATTGTAACAATACTTTTGTGGCTCTCCATCAGGGAGCATTGTGGCGAGAAACTGTTTCCATCGTCGGCTGATGGTGGTGAAGAGAAAGGTGCAGTAGGATATGAGGCTTCTGCCACTGTCGACGGGATAGAAGTGATGATCGGGTCCCTCAACATGTCTCAGGACATTCACAACCATGAGGACAAGAAACCAAAAAAGGACTAGCCTAGATACTTCTCACTGGAAACACCCATGCGCACATTTGTATGGACGTTGTGAAATTCGAACCTCACATTTCCTTTCCTTCCCTACACCCCTCTCCCCAAAAGATTTGTTAGAAGCGTTTATGGCATAATAAAGGTCATGTTTGTTCAGTATTCTAGATATACTCCAATATTGTGGGCTACGGGCACATTTTTGGCATTGTTTGTTGTCATTGTTTCCATTGTGACATCAACATTATTTTCTCTCCCATGATTACAATGAATGACTGTCAGATGTTTGATTATATTAGCAACACCATTTTTTGAGAATCAGTATATTTTTTAATTCCATTTACAGTGTTTCTTATTGCTTGATTTGACATGGACCAGATGACTCCTACTGCAGTACAAGGTTTATCATTTTAAGATATTTGCGTAATACAGGGCTGTCATATATAATAATAGACTTCATACGTTTCCTGAATAATTAAGGTTTATGTGCAGAAATCATATGTTCTAGGCATGTATTGTAAAGTGTGGGTAAGCACTTGATTTATGAATAATATTTTGTTGTATCAGTGATTAATGCTCAATATATTTACAGGCTCGAAATTTATCACCTTGCTGGTCCTTCTTCTTTCTGGTGTGTATTGCGAATGAGTATGCTAATTTATCAAGAAGAGTGACATATGCTAATTATTATAATATTTTTTGTAGGTATCTTGGCCATCATCAGCCGTCAGGCATTTCTCATCAAACGTCCAGCTCCAACACTAATGAAGAGTAAGATACATAATGAGTAAACAACACGTATTCACATTCAAACATTTATTTCATAAATGACATTATCTCAAATCTCACAAATAGTGAGAGACAACTTCAAAGTAACGTTTTCTCTACAGCTCCACAGAACATGCTTATGAGGTGCCGTCCATTTGAACAGAAACACATCGTGACATTGTGGAGTTCATGGGATTACTTGGCTACTGATCCTATTAGAGTGAGTACTACTTACTAATAGTGTACCAGGTGTTTAAACTTTCGGTTGCACAATAGGAATCAGAGCTTGTCTGCTTGGGTGTGGATATGCCCAGAACAACAGTGGAGGTGCTTGCAACTACAGAGTGTCCAACAGCAGACCCATCACCTCCTTTCACAACAAAACAAACAAGTTGCATGATCTGCAATTGTCTGGGTCTGACCCAGTGGGAGGAAGAAGGAAGGAGATCAGAGTCACCTTCCCATGGTAGGACATGTCTCTGCAAAAGACAAGTTCCAGGAGAAAACTGGAGGAACAGCACTGCAAACGCGTGTTTCAACTGCCTTACTGTGCCAAATGTGGTGACACCACCATGCTATCAGCACACATATTATTGCAGGTCTGCTTTGTGGGACATATTTTTCAAATTGTACATACTGAAATATTTACATTGTTGCAGAGCCTGCCTCTACCACAGGTCACCACTGCCAAAATGTGTGCAACCAATGCAACTTTAGGATAGATGCAGCAATGAAAATTAATTGGAACAGCTTGAAATGGGTCGCACCGAATGCTACTTGCTTACTACACCTTGAAGTATCGAAAAAATTAGCCCATGGTGGTTGACATGATTGACACAAAACTCGAGCAAAAAGCAACCTGCAGATATGCAAAATCCAAATAAAAGTGCCATGAATGGTGACTTCAAGTTATTTATCGCCAGGGATTGGAGATCACTAAGTTGAATAGCAATTTTACCATTTTTGAACCATATCATATTTAGCAATTCTCTTTCTCGCTTTTCTGCGAGATACCTGTCGTATTGAAGAATGCCGTAATTGAAGTAGCTCATTGTGCCTCGTTGAAGAGACTCATACGGGATTGAATATTTTTCAGTGGCTACCCCATTCATTGATATTGGGAGCCCACTCTGCACTACATGAATCTCATCCCGATGTAAATCGTTATCATAGTCACCGTAACCCATCAGTGGATCTTCTTGTATAAAACAAGCATACTTTTCCACTAGTGCCATACGAATACACTCTACCATGAACTGACGATAGTCTTCAATGTCATAATATTTGATCCCATTGGCAATCACATTTTCTATTTCAATATCAGTGACGTTCGTCACAAAGTAATCAAAATAGCGCTTGTCATGTCGGCAGCCACCCCATTTGTAACCCATTTTCCTCTTTGAAAATGTCCACACTTAATTGGTGCATAAAATGAGTATAATCAAACACATCTCTTTGGTGCTGCTGCCCATCTTTTATGTGCAACAAAATGAAATCACGAGTGATTTTCCACTTTCTTAGTGCAAAAAAGGATTGGCGACGTAGTGTGAGATAGTGTTCATATTTGGAGTGAACAAGAATGAAGAAGCATTGCCCCGATTGCTGGATCACCAATTCACTTTCGTCCACACTCTTCGGATTCTCCTCCAGCGAATCAATCACCACTGGGATGTCCACATTAGTGATTAGTTTCTCCAGACCATTGTCCAGTATTCGTCCATCGTGCAGGATGGCCACAGAGCAGTTGACCAGTCGAGTGTTCTCCAGGCTCATTTTGGACACTAATTTCACAAGAAGCCTCTCTTCGTCATGGCCTTTGGATCTTAACTTCACTGTCACTTTTGCACAACTTTCCAATAGCAATAATGAGCATGTAAATAAGTGGGCTTTAGAGAACATTGTTTTACACTCTAATTAGTGTTAGGATCGTGTCCTGATTGGTGAGTGTTGCTGAGACACACTAGTTCTTGTTCTGATGGAGATGGCGATTGAATTGCGCATTGCGACAATTAGCTTTCGTGCACTGTAACTGTTAATGACTGAATAATTATTAATATCCTTGTATGATTGACATATCGTCGTTTCTTATTTTGAAATATTCAAATGGATTGCCTCGAAACCTGTCAATCGATTCGTCATCAGCAAGTTGGACCACACCTTACTATTCACTCATTATTAATAAAGTTAACATGATATATCCATGACTGGCACGTGATCATATATTATTATGCACAACCTGTCTATCATCAGGGAGCATATACTACATAAGAGGCGCAAACTTCTGTCGGCGCCTTTGATGTTCGCGTCTCTCTGTTTGGGGCGTTGCCAAAGCTGGCGGCCATTTTGAAGTGTGGGGAACGCCAGAGAGGTAGGTTACAGGCAAAAATAGGGTCCGCCATCTTTGATGGTTTAGGCGGTCATGGCAACTACACGGCAAGAACACGCGCGAATCAAAGATGGCGGACCCTATTTTTGCCTGTACCCTACTTATACCTCGTTGGCGTTCCACACACTTCAAAATGGCCGCCAGCCTTGGCCACGCCCCAAACAGACAGACGCAAAAATCGAATGTTTGTGTGTAGTAGGTTATATGCTTCCTGCTATCATGATGGTGACCCAAACCTTTAATTTCATTGTTTATTCTATATTTAAAAATTCGCAAATCATAATTATAGCAAGTTAATCGACGTAACTTACTTTCCCCAGCTCTTCTGTTGCTCCTCGTATTTTGACGCCTTATGCCACCTCCACCTACCGGCATCCCAGTGACTCACTCAGAGGTCAGTTTTCCGAATCTTTGTTTTGAAACGTAAACTTTTATTGAAACAGTGTCAAACAAACTGAAATCACTTGTCTAGAAGGTCATGATATAGATACACTAGACCACCCTCCTCTTGACCTTTCCTGAAGTGAGGTCATCTCCTTTCATGTCCTCATCCTGCTTCGACTTCCCGGCGTGCTTATCGTAGTGTGCCTTCACCAGAGCGCTCCAGGTCATGCCCTTTGACAAAAGGAGAGTAAAAAATTATTGAGAGAATTTCATAGTAACCGAGGTCAAAGGTCAGTCATTGAGGTCAAGTTTCACGAACTGCTCCAGGTCATGCCATTTAACGAAATGGGAGCTAAAATACGATTGAGAATGCTTCAGCGTAACCGAGGTCAAAGGTCACCAACCTCTGAAGGCCATGCTCTTTTACAAAAGACGCCCCAAAATATGGGCGAGAAAATCAAAATGTCAGGGTAAGTGAGGTCAAAGGTCAGTCATTGAGGTCAAAGGTCACTAACAGCTCCAGGTTATGCCATTTTACGAAACGGGATTCAAATATGATTGAGAATACTTCAGCGTAACCCAGGTCAAAGGTCACCAACCGCTGAAGGTAATGCTCTTTTACCAAAGATGAACCAAAATATGGATGATAAAATGAAAATGTCAGAGTAACCGAGGTCAAAGGTCAATAACCGCTCCAGTTCATGACATTTTACAAAAAAGGGAGTCAAAATTATTGAGAATACTTCAGAGTAACCGAGGTCAGAGATTAGTCATTGAGGTCAAAGGTCACTAACCGACTCGACACGACCATAGAACCTGATCCACCGGTTCCTGTCCTTCCTGGCCTTCCTGGGCATGACTGCGTACACTACCTCCTCTTCCTCCGCCTCCTCCGTCGTTCCCATGATTTTATTGAAGTCAATGTTGAGCCAAGAACGGTGCAGGTCATCCACCACTGAGTCAAACTGGCGGGCCATGCTGTTGTCGAACTTTGCCATCATGCCGTGGACATGTTTCACAACTTTCAAAATAAATAAAACAAATGGAGCAGCACAATGTAAAGCAACAATGACTGTCGGATATTGAGTTTACCTTGCTTCACTCTGGCTTTGGCCTCCTCTCGATTGTTGTCGTTCGGAGGTGAATCGCTGATCATCACATCCATCAGTTGAGACCTCCCCCGTTCTATCGTCTCCTTCAGTTCAGTCAGTTCATGTTCAGACGTACAGTTAGTTGCCTGATGGCCCACGTACTCTGCGAATGATCGAAATAATGATCGACCTGATGTGACCTAACCTTACAATGTTGCCGACTCACCCTTCTGGTCTGAACCATCAGTGTCTGAGGAGCTGCTTCTTCTGCAACGCATCTTGGCTCACGTAGAGCGCTTTTAGAACGTCTTGACTCAAAGGACAAGACTGTTGTTCTGAGACAACAATGGGCGTCTATGGTAATGCATTGTGTTATGGCAACAATATATTCGGACAGTGTTGCCAGTGATGTATACGACTAGAAACAAAACAATAACTCAGGCAGGTTTATCATTTTTTAATGGGGCCGTCCTGACGGCCCGACCTTAGCCGCGGCCGGCACCGGCTTGCGGAGCCACGGCTGGCCACGGTACCCGTTCAGACGGGCACATATTTTAATAACAGCCAATAGTGGCCGGTAGTCATGGCAGCGACGAAAAACAAGTGACGCGCAGTATCCGTTGCCGAGGCCAAGCCGTGGCCAAGCAGCGAGCCAACTTCCAGGAAGTCGGCCAACTTGGCCGACTTCTGAGCCGTGGCCTGGCCGTGGCCGTTGCCGTGTGAACCGTCGCGGCCTCGACCAGCCGCGGCAGGCCGCGGCTAAGGTCGGCCCGTCTGGACGGCCCCAATGTTTGTTATTTTGTGCTCCGTAATATCAGTTGAATTATTTGTACTCGGTAATAGTTCAGCTATTCTATACTCGGAATATCAACTATTCTATACTCGGAATATCAGCTATTTCGTGCTCTGTAATAGCAGTTATTTTGTATGGGGAAGTTTTAGTAGTTAATCGTACTTTGTAATATCAGCCATTCTGTACTCGAAATATCTGATGGGCTGTACTCGGTAATAGTTCAGCTATTCTATACTCGGAATATCAGCTATTCTGTAGTGTGTAAATATAGCAGTGATTTATACTTATATAAACTATTCTGTGCTCGGAATATCAGCTATTCTGTGATCGAAATATCAGCTATTCTGTGCTCGGAATATCAGCTATTCTGTGCTCGGAATATCAGCTATTCTGTGCTCGGAATATCAGCTATTCTGTGCTCGGCAATATCAGTTATTTTGCAATTTGTAATATCAGTTGCTTTTACTTTGTAATAGCAGTGATTAGAACGCTGTAAATAGTAGAAGTGGTTTGTACCCAGCCACAGCAGTTGTTTTGTTTTCTGTGATAGCAGTGAATAGTTCTCTGTGATAGCAGTGAATAGTTCTCTGTGATAGCAGTGAATAGTTCTCTGTGATAGCAGTGAATAGTTCTCTGTGATAGCAGTTATTTTGTACCTGGAAATAGCAGTTTTAGTTGCTTTTCATAGCAGTTATATAATATGGGCTGTTTGTATTGTATGGTTTTTAAATTTTACGATTAGAAATGATTTTGAAACTAATAAGCTGCTTATTTTAAAGCTACTAATATTAGCTGGGAATGCCCAGTACTTATTTTTAAAGTCTGCGAAATTTGGGTTTTGTCACAGCGATTTTATTGTGCAAAATTTTGATCTTCGTGTGATGATTTCGTCAGCAGTCAAGACAGTCTTGTTGTTGCGCGTCATCCATTGGAAGTCGCATAGATGGCAGCACTGATGTCATCATCGTGCATCTAAGCCACGCATCCTGACCAGTTCGCTCCAGGTCATGCCCTTTTCATTTTCAAAAAAATAAAGTCAATTAATTAGTTAAAATTTTATGCAACACAGTAGAACCAGCAGTCCATTATGTTGGCTCCACTGCTGGCGCCTTACGACTAGGGCTGTGCGATATCCGAAATTACATAATTATCGACTTTCGATACTTAAAAAATATCGAATCGAAGTCGATATATCGAAAATCGAAAAATCGACATCGGAAACCGACATCGAAAAATATCGAAAACCGATATTCGATATATCGAACATGCCAAGCGTTGGATATCGCATCTTCGATATTTAGGAAAATATCGTATCGACAGTCGATATATCGAAATATCGCACAGCCCTACTTACGACTCACCAGATCCCTCCGAAGCAGAAAACAGGTCCTCCCCGTCCTGCACCTGAAGTTGCCCCGAGGAATCAGTTTCCTGGCCTCCTTCCTCATCTTCTTCTCTTGCAGTTCATTCACGAACCTTATCAACATCCGCATCTCCTTCACCTTCAGACGCAGCCAGGTCAAGGTCAGGTCAGTGTAGAACACCCGGCACATCGGTTTCTTATCGTAGTCTGACAGCAGGTTTTGCGCCATTTCTATCCCTGAAGAGTTTGTATAATTTATTAATAATATTTCGATGGTTTATTATTCAAAATATTTTGATATTTTATTAATAGTCCTAATTATGTATTTTTTATAATTTATAATTTGATATTATTGTTAATTTCGTATTATTTTATTACGTCATTGTTATTTTTGGATAGACTGACCCGAATATGCTCGAGATTTGATAACGTTGAGGTCACATCCGGGGGACAGTCTGAGACCCCTGGTGGTCATGTCATGCATCCTGGTCTCAGACATTTTGATACGAGTCTTCATACCGGCGTCATGCTCCGCCTTGAACTCTCTCGTGTCTATGTCTGTAATTAGCTCCACTCTACCTGAGGGAACTGAACCACCCAAAAAGGTAATAATAATTGTTGCATTAACAGTCACATAATATATTACATTGTACTTACGTTTGATAATTTGAATCATTTTTCGCTACTATAAATTTTTCGTGATTCGGACACCGATATTTTGCAATGCGTTCTGGTCAACAATAGTTGCTATGAAAATGTTCTTCCTTATTGTTGCTATTATTTTTTGATAGGAATAGTAACTAATTGTGGAGTGTAGGGTAGTGACGGTCGGAACTATTCTGGACATCATCAGGATCATGGCCATGTTCATCCTGTTCAAGAAACCGTACGGCATGGCGCACATGATAGCCACGACTATCATAGCGACAGTCTATGTCTTTTGCGACCTATTGGTCTACCTGATGTACGACCGATACAAGGAACTCAGACGGGACAATCCACTCGGAATAGTGCCGTTAGTTCAATAAATATCAGTCAACAATAACCATGTTGGTAAATACTTTCATATAGTTTGGTCACAGCACGACCAGGGAGCATATACTACATGAAAGGCGCAAACATTCGATTTTTGCGTCTCTCTGTTTGGGGCGTTGCCAAGCTGGCGGCCATTTTGAAGTGTGTGGAACGCCAACGAGGTATAAATAGGGTCTGCCATCTTTGATTCGCGCGTGTTCTTGCCTTTCTTGCCATGTAGTTGCCATGGCCGCCACAATCGTCAAAGATGGCGGACCCTATTTCTGCCTGTACCCTATTTATACCCCGTTGGCGTTCCACACACTTCAAAATGGCCGCCAGCCTTGGCAACGTTCCAAACAGAGAGACGCGAACATCAAAGGCGCCGACAGAAGTTTGCGCCTCTTATGTAGTATAATTATGCTGCTGGCCCGACTTCAAAGGATATATTTAAATTATGTAATTATCAGGTGGCGGTAACAATATGCGGCGGACCAATCAGAGGGCTCGGTCGAACACCGCAAGGATTTTAATATTATGGATATTTATTTATTTATTATTTAATTATATGTACATACAGTATTATGTTTAAAATAATTACCTGGAAATGTTTTACAGTGTTTTCTCAAAATTTATGACTTTTTACCCGGCATCACATGCCTTTGTATGCTAAAAGGCCGTATCTCCACATTGCATTTCTGCTGAGAAGAACTCATTTTCGTTTGAATCTGACTCCTTGTGCTCCTCCTTCAGATGCTGTTCTAGGGAACTCTCAGTTGGGAACGTGATTGAGCATAACTCGCACTTGAGCGTCGCATCGTGCGTCATCTTAACATGTCGGTTCAGAGTGTACCTGCAGCTATATCGCCTCTCGCATACGGAGCAGAAGAAACCATCATCCTCTCCTCTGTGCAATGTCTCATGTTCCTCCAGTTGTTGCTCGCTCCAGAAAGAGCTTTCGCATAGTCTGCACCCATGGGGTCTGACGTGGACCTTGTCCGCAACATTTTTTGACCCCATATGTTCTAACCCTATGTGTTTGGTCAGGTTGACCTCAAATTCGTACATCTTAGAGCAGAACTTACAATGGTGCAATTTCCTCGAGTGGTCGGTAGTATCGGTATCCCCATGCTTTTCCATATGTGTTTCCAGACCCTGCTTGATCCTGAAGGACTTGAAGCACACTTGGCATTTGTACGGCGCTTTCTTATCATGGTTCCTGACATGCTTCTGCATTGCCCCCTCTGAAAGAAAGAGCTTCATACACACCGGACACTCAAGATGTCTGTTGACCGAGTGACTCTTGGTGTGTTTCCAGAGTTTGTTGAACTTCATGAACTCCCTGTTACAAGGTTTGCATCTGAACTTAGCATCCTTATAGTGAGACAGAGTGTGCTGAAGACGATGGTAGTTGCTGCTGTAGGCCTTCTGACAATGGTCACATTTGAATGGCCGTTCCTTTGGGTGATGTCTTGACATGTGAAGTGATAGCTGCTTGTAAGTGGTGTAACTCAAGTTGCACACGTCGCATCGGTGTAAGTTTTGCTCGACAGAAGATGGTTCGATGCATGTCTTCTGCTGTTGGACGGGTACCTACAATGTATTTTAGATTACTAGCAAGATAATTATCTTCGCAGGGGTTCGCAGGGGTTCGCTCGCAGGGGTTCGCAGGATTTCTTCGCAGGAGTTCGCAGGAGTTCGCAGGGGTTCTTCGCACGGGAATTAAAGAGTTAACCTCGGGAGGGGACGGTAGAGGGGCAGAGGCTGGGAGGGAAGGGAAATGGAACATACCGACAAACTTTTCCCTTTACATACAGGATTTTATAATTATTTCAATACTACTTGAGATCACTGCATAACTTACTGGTATAGTGTCTTCTGGGAGTTTAGAACGACTTGTAGATAAATCTAACGGTTGGTCATCCACATATGGCACCCATTGTAGCTCTCCATGTCCATCTTCTTCCATTATGTAAATATCAGCTTCTTGATCTACACTATCTTCCTTCAGCTGTCGACCTTCAATAACCCCACTTAAAAGCTTCATCTTCAAGTACTGCTCGTCCAGCATCCCGACCTTTGCCTTGACCAAAGCCATGACCCGATCTAGGTCCTCCATATCGCTAACTGTGTCTCTAAGTGTATGACTACTCACACATACTGTGTGCTGGTAAAATACTGGGCTTGCAAATGCCAGCAATGTGCATAGTTGTATTATCAAGTGCATTCTTTTGATGTGCAGCAGATGCGCCAGATGTTTGCGAATTATTCATTGTAACTTTGACGCATGCAGTTCTGCATATTAACAATGCAAGTGCTGGGGGGATAACTAGCATACAAAGAATTTGCTAGAGAAAAAGTTGCATCTTGATACTCGTGGCACTCCCAGGTGCAAAAGGTTATGCAGTATAATAGAGAGAGTTTATATAAGGAGGTCAGACCGATAGTATCACTTGTTGACAGTGTGTCTATTGTTATGGTGTGACATCTGGGTGTGTCGAATTTCTCTGTATTAATAGAGGCATGTTTGTGCTGCCTATCTCCAGCAATTAGATCATGCAAAAAAAAATTGCGTCCAAAATTTATGCATTGATGGGAAACCCTGTACTCGACAACAGTAACGGTCGTAAATTATTGTGCTTCATGTCGTTCACATAATCTGACGTGTGGTGCATGTTTTTTTTGTTCTTTTATTATTACGATATTGTCCTCCACTGCTCCACACAGAATGGGATAGATACATGACAGGATAGATCAGATAAGATACATTTTATTAGACAGCGCCCTACACAAATGGTTCCGTTTGCACAGTTGAATTGTTGAACATTCGAAGGTACCAAAACATGTTGTTGGTTAGTAGTTTGGACAGATGTGGATCATCTGGAAATGTACAAATTCACGGTGTAAAAAAACTGAAGTAAACTAAATTAAGAGAGGTTGCACCATTGGAAGTTTTTCTGTTAAGAAATTATCAGGATTAACACTGTCAATTGGTGCAACAGGCTTTTACCGATAAGACTATCAATCATATAGGCACAGTTAAGTAAGTAATGACGTCACCATTATTATTATTATTATTATTATTATTATTATTATTATTATTATTATTATTATTATTATTATTATTATTATTATTATTATTATTATTATTTACAACCCCTCTCTTGACATTTCTTGTATTTCCAACCAGCCAATGCAACCCTGTTTAACTGCCCGTTTAAGAGGTAGCCGAAGTTTAAGTACCACTATGTTATGTTGCTCAAACTTTTAACGGGTCGTTATAAACTAAATTTAGCTTAAGTTTCATGACATTGCTCTTAAATGTCGGTTAACATTTAACGGTCCGTTAAATTGAAGAAACTGGCCTCAAAAACCTTACCGGTTGGAGTAACGAGGCTTCAAACCCGTATCTTGAGTCTTCAGACACATGACCTCCTGAGGTCATCTGAACTATTTGACCTTCCCTCCTTTCGGCGCCGCCTTGTTATTGGCCGGATCCGAGGGTGTCCCAATCTTGCTGATGACCCCGGTGTCACCCCCTGTTTTGCCTCGGGTCTTGGTGCCTGTGACCGGGGTCACCTGGAAGGATTTGGAGGAGTTACTGCCCATCGTTCCAATGCTGTGTGCCTCTTCCTCGAGTGGACGACCAGACCCAGGAGGTGATAAAGGTGAGGCCCAGGTGAACTTGACAAGTGATAAGGCTGTCGCCTATACCATGACGGATGATAAGGGGTCATATCTCTTGATTGTGCCCTTCACGCTTCACTTTAATTCACGCACTTTGTGTCTATAGTAGCAGTTATTTTTTGCGTGGTCTTGCTCAAATAGCAGTTATTTTCCTAGTGGTACTCATGTAGCAGTTATTTTACATGGTAATTAGCTATAAGTAGCTATTTACCGGCTTGTTATCAGTAAGTTTTTTTCCGTTTTTAATAATTTTATTTCCAACTCCTCTCTTGGCATTTTTTTGTATTTCCAACCAACGCGACCAATGCAACCCTGTTTAACTGCCCGTTAAGATGTAACCCAAGTTTAAGTACCGCTATGTTCGGTTGCGCCAACTCTTAACGGGTCGTTAAAAATTAAACTAAGATTAAGCTTCATGGCGTGATTCATAAACGTTGGTTAACTCTTAACTGCCGGTTAAATTGAAGCAACTGGCCTCAAAAGGCTTCTATTAGTTGCTGATTCTGAATTATAGATTCATTAACTAACTTACAATAAATATATGTAATGAAAAATAGGTTTAATAAATATAAGCACCCAAAATAAATATAGCCTAAAACAAACGATGCATCAAGCAAACGATATTGAACACACACGATATTGAACAAAACCAATACTTTTCCATGAACGATACTTACACAATTAATACTTTTACATGAACGATATTTACACAATTGATACTTTTACATGAACGATACTTACACAATCGATTCTTTTACATGAACGATGCTTAACATGAACTATACTTAACTGACACGATAGTTAAAACAAACGATGTACTTAACACACAATATATTCAACAAAAACTATACTTATTATTATACAGTATGAACGATACTTACATAAACGATGCTTAACATGAACTATCGTTAACAGAAGCAATACTTAACACAAACGATACTTTGGCTACATAAACGATATTTAACATTAATTATCCTTATCACAAGCGATACTTACACAAATTATACTTAACGCGTACAAATGCTAAATGACCATACCCAGTTTTGGCTGGTTCCATTTCAATCCAGACGGTGGGTGCCCAGTCATGGTCTTCGATTTTTTTAAAAAAAATATATGTGAAACCCACATCCAATTGAACC
>JYFJ02008134.1:0-13320 GCA_000934665.2 Catajapyx aquilonaris
TCCTTCCCCACCCGCAGGTCGCCTTTGTTCTTTGGATCTGCTGGGTAGCAAGGTGGGCCTTTCATAAGTAAGGAGCCAGTCTAAACCCTGGCCCAGCTCTGGCCCGTATAGTAACAGTGCTGTGGTGATCATATTTACTGTCCAGGGTAATAGGTAGCATGCCGCCCACGGAAACCTCCTTCAAAATTGGCGCAAACCCACGACCCGACACCCGTGCGGACCAAATATGTCGTGGACCAAAGACGGCTGAGATGTCAGACATTTTCTGCCAAGGCCCGGTTGGCGGCGCGCGCGGAGGGAGCGGACTGGGCCGGGCGGGCAGCTCTTTTGCGCCAGATTCGAATTTCCGAAATTTGACGGCTCGCCATGGCCTTACCGTTCGTCTCTCAGGAAAACTGCTTATACCCTCGGAATCAGGATTTTTTGCCCGATTTTTAGAATCCAACTTGTATTTTGAGTGGAGTGTCCCTTTAATCACATGCATACTGTACAGCTGCCGACTCTGTTATGAGTATGCTAGAGCTCATCTGTTTTCATGCATTGCCTATAGTATATGTTTACTCCTTTGTCTTCATTTTGAGGGAGTTGTTATCCACCCAAATTAAGCATATGTCTGATTGCTTATCGCCAAGCTTATTGCGAATGGCTGAACTGACGCAAGAGGAACTGCATTTTTTTCCTAATATATTTAGTGTTTATGCAACCGGCCCTTCCTTTCAGTCACAGAGTGTCCCTGTTAATAGCCGGTATGTCTCAATAGCTAATAATCAGCACTTTATTTTTCATAGATCTATTACGCATGCAGCCTTTGTAAACACCAATGAAGCAAGAGTTCTATTTCGATAATCGCAAGCTTTATTGTTTCACTCTCAAATGTAGTGATAAGTGGCACGATTTCACCATGTGTATATCACACCCGAATGAAATCATTCTGACTCACCCTGATGAATGTCATGTGATCATTTACAATCGACAAATATTAAATTACTGTAATATTAGTACTTGTTGTGCTTGTTCTGAATGTTCAATAAATCAAAGAAACTTGCAGTGTCTTCATTCTCTACTTCCTTCAGGCCTTCACCAATACAACAGTTTGTTTCAACGCCTCATTTTTATCCATCGCTTTATTCCAGCCTATCTACAGTAGGTTATATTATAGCCTAGGCCCTAGAGGTTATTTGATAGCACTCCAGGACGCTTAATTTCTTTATTTTTCATGCCGCTTTGGGGGGCCATGGGGACGAGTCTAATATGGTGTAATTAGATAATTATATAAGCTGATATGAAAATTTTGCACTGTAATTATCATACAGTATATGCGGTATGTTTAAACATCATTATCATACCTCTCCGACCCTACCAATCTTCCTGCCAATAAATCTCAATAATTGAAGTATACCCGAAATAAACCTTTCCGCCGTCACCTGTTGCAACAGTAATCGATGCAAGTATATTTCTCCCCAATAAGGCCTCTTCCACCGAGATATTACGTACCATCAACACCTAAAATATTCACACCTTCGCCAAACCCCGTAGCCTGTAAATAGAGATCTCGGTCTGGAAATGGGCACACCCTCACTATCTCGCAAGGCATAACGGGAGGCCAAATCTCTCGGCATCAAATAATGCCAGGCATGGTCTTCCGTAATGTGGAGTAGGGGCAAGGCCAGGGGCAGGAAACTACCATTCTGGACATGCACTTGACCCTTCGTCGGTGTTAATAAGGAGAAAGATACGGTACACAGCACCATTTCTGGAAATGTGGTCGTCACACTCCAGCCAACAAGCATAATGTGCCTGAACAAAAGTCGCCAAAATGTCATAAAGCGACTGTGTCTTTTTCTAAAGATATTAGTGGTTCCCAGCTGAGAAAATGCAGGATAATAATTATATTAAACGTGTACCGTATATATTTTCATAAGGACTTTCATATAATTTACATATTATTCTATCTGTAATTCGGTGACGTTTTATTTGCCTATAAATGTGTCTATTCTATACAGGTTTTTTATGCTTTAGTTGTTTAATGTGTAGACAACCAGTTCAGATTACAATATAAGAATGTATACGTACAGCTTAAATACTATCACAAAATAATATATTGTCTGTTTGATGGCTTACATGGCTACATGGGCAGCTTCTTCAGTCATTTTTGAGCACTTCACTGATCCACACTCTAACATAAAATCATATTAAACATGATTCACACTAAGGACGAACCATAAAATATTGTACGCGTATATACGTAGCATTAGGTGTATCAATAAAAAGAATGCTCAATTATTATCTCTCGAGAAAAACGAGTGTTGTAAATATAGTGGAACGATGAGTGCAAAATGCAAATCAGATTATACTTATACTCCTAGTAGGCTTTACATTGACAAATACTGTACAAACAAAATGAAGAGCAATAATAATTCTTGACTGTCTTCTACCACGTGTTAGCCCTACTTCCTTCATCACCAGGCACTCTTTTGGTCTCAGATATTCCCGCCGAAAGGAAAGATGTGAGTGGCTTTACTGATGCCACAACGCTATATAGTCATGCACAACAGATTAAAAGGGGAACATGTCCGATCAATGCTTCTATATTGTTGACCTATTCAAAAAGGGATTGACTCGGGATCGTTCTGGTCATGGTGATCATCTTCATCAGGGCACATCGGCAACTGGGGCGCCTTATTTGGTCCCTGATCCATCTCCACTGACATTTTCCCTGGATTCTGCTGCATTTTATTTTCTCCCTCTTCTGCAACGGATATACAGCGCGATATCGTCATATTTCTGGCCTTGTCAGTTATTCTTGCCATGATTACTTCGTATCCAAAACCAGAGATGCTGATGACCCAACCGGCGACGATCAGACCGAAAGGGCCATATAACTTCTCTTTGGTCAGGGGCTTTCCTTCTTCTTCGTCATCTCCAAATGTCTCTTCTTGAATATCTCCAACTCGACGAGCATTGCGAAGGTGACGGAGGGACGTAAGGTGGTAACGATGTGATACCATGCTCATAAGAGGGGTTATCAGCCCTCCTTCCAGCGCGTTCATGGAATCATGTACAACTGTGGTGATTGCGGGATTGTCTCTCCGGCAGGCAGGCCCAATGTACATGGGGAGAGTGTCCTCGGTCTTGTCGTGGTAAGGGATGCGGCCTGATTCGTCACCAAATTTCCACAGTTCCATTTCCAACAGCGCCTTCATTCCCAAGCAAGCTGCCTTGAACTCCAAACACCTCTTCAGGCACTGCTCCATTGAAGGATACAGGATCAATTCATGCTTAACGCCCTGGTGCGTCGGAAGGTCGAGGTCACGGACGACTATGGAGTAGGCCAGGCCATTAATTTGTTCTGCTCCAATTTCGTATCCGTAGGACAGCAAACCTTCGAAGGTGTCTGGCAGGACCTCCCTGGGTGGTACAGCCACAAAGGAGAAGACGGCCTCCTGGTACCCACAGGTGATGACCATGGCGAAGAAGAGCCAGAAGGACACAAACAGTCTGAACGGGTTCGAAGATGGGACAGGTCTGTTGGGCAGCTGCTCCAGGAAGGACCGGAGAAGGTACTGCGATGCATACAAGACCCCGTCAGAAGGACCGTCGCTGGCAGGGATGTACTTTCGGGGTTTGACCCTATTCCGACCAGGGACCCAACCGAGATGCACAGCCACACGGAGCCTTGGTATGGCCAGAATATGGTCTTCCAGGACCAGACGGGACCAGGGTGGGCTCTCACGAAGTAGAATCCTGAATAGGCAAAGGGAAACGCGAAATTGACGTGTGTCATGGCGTCATCTTGGTACAGGGCGATCATCAGAAACTCAGCCCGTCCCTTCATGAGCTCCCCGTTGTATCCAATCCAGGTTCCGTTGCTCATTCGACTCTGGTACATCTCGTCGGGTGACACATCCTTCGCGTAACAATCCCAGGTGTAATTGCGATATTTGCCAATGAAGTAGAAGCTCATTTCTTCCAATTCCAGGTTCCAAAACCCCACTCTTTTGATCTTTTCCTCCACCTCTCTTTGGCTGATATCTTTGTAGAAAGGTATGTCGTAATGCTTGCCGTTGTATTCATAGGTCATATCTGGAAACATTTCTTTCTCTGATGTTATTCGCATCTGAGGATACCTCCCCAACAACCTGACTTCCTGATCACCATTGTCGCAGTAGAAGCACAAGGTGTGCAGATCCACCCCACCAGGACGAGTGACACTCCCTGTGACCTCGACCTTGAACTTCCATCCTCTGGACACGTCCTCCAGCAGCGCCTCGTGTTTGGACGACGATTCCCTGACCCAGATGACGAAGTAGTCCCTGAAGGACTCTACGGCGATGGTGAATGCGTGGAAGAGAGCGACCCTCCTGAAGCCCTCCAGAGTGTCACTAGTCACCAAGTGCACCACGCACTCACCGGCCTTCTTCCTCCTCTCGAACCAGTCCCACAGGTCCCTCACACTCTTGTGCGAGGGAACCACGAACCACTCCGGAGGTCGAAAGGTCAGCGCGAACCGGTAGTGGTCACTCATGTTCTTCATCATGCCCGAGAAGTGGTCTGGCAGGCGGGGATAGTCGTGGGCGATCACCAGACTGCACTTTGGGAGCAGCTGTTCCAAGATGTCACCAGTCAAATCCTCCACGACACTTTCTGTCTCGATGATGTCGCACCAAGCCAAGTGTGACGACATGATGCAGACAACAATGATATGCACTAGTGACATGTTCATGTCTGTGAGAATAATTTTTGTACTTCTGCTTAGAATGGCTACGAGCACCAGAATGACAGAAAACTATTACGTCGTCCTGGCCTTGGGCCCCTCGAGTGACCATTAGGATGATAGCGATTTCATGCAGAAAGGTTCCGAGAAGTAGGCACATAATTATCAAGGATGATAATATGGTAGCCTACTGGTGTGAAGTGGTAGGTGCGACCAGTAGTAGTTGTGATATGCCGAAAATGCTTATCATTTGAGAAATTTGCCGATCAATGGCGCACGGTGCCTACAAAAGGAAAGTGTGTGTGACCAGTCTGCTTTGACAATGTACAGTACCGTCATTACGGCACAGTAGTTCACTTTTGTGACAAACCTCGAGGATGACTCCATGGGCACTGTGGTGACAGCCCTATAGACAACTCACCCAAGACACCTAGGGTAAAATTAGGTTGGATGGCAAGTCAGGTTGTATGGCAAATATTTTTGTTAAATTAAAATAGTTAGGAAATCGCGCCTTTCTAAAGTTGCCGTTTATTCATACTGTGGAGCCACCTTCCAGCTGTGTTACAAAAAATACTTCACTGCCATATATTGTGTGACAACCTAATTATCCGAAGAGGAAGCCATATTGGAAATTGGTTGGCGTCTGCTGGAGAGCGGCCGGACCTCACTGTCAAAAACAGATTAATAGTGAGTTACAAAGTCAGTATTTCATCATTTAATGCATATGAATCCAATTTAGAAAGCTTAAAGAACAATTGTGACTAAACACAGTTTTGAAAAATTCACAATAGCGCTCGTACAGGCCTTAACAAAGTTGGCAAATTTTTAAGGTTGCACCTGTCATGGAGGCACTCATTTTTCACCTGTCACTAAAATATTACCCACACCTCAAAGACCGCATTCCTTCGCAATTAGGGACCCCCCAAAAAATCCGTACTGGATAGGATTATTCCGCCAGCACCCAGTCACTTACAGTAGCATTTTTGTGGAATAGTATATGACGCAAGTCTGGAACCGTAGATAATTATTGTTATGCTGTAAGACTGCATTGTTGGTTCAAGTTTTACCAACTGTCCCCAACCTTTCCTGACTGTCAACAGAGTGCTGCAAGGTGGCACATCTTGTTATAGAAACCAACAATACAATCCTACAATTATTACCTATGGTTCCAGATTTGTGGGGAGGATGGAAAAAAATGATTGAATCCTCCAATAATGATAACGGAATGCAAAATAATGATTTCAGATAAATCACTCTGCTACCATTATTATTGGAGGTGAATCAGGTCTTATGTAAACATCTTTCTACGGTAGACCTACACCCATGGCCCATACCAGCAGTGGACATCAACTATACATGTGGTCAGACTATACGGCTGCAATCAGATGGATCTTCAGATTCTTCACCATGTCAACCTATAGCCGACACAGAGCTATAGTGCGAAATGACGGAGCAAATCTTCGGGCACTATACTCATAATATTATGTCCACGTGTCAGTTGCTCTAGTCATTACAGCAGTCATGCCGAAGTGTGTAGTTACACACAAAGAGGCTTGACCGGCAAGTGAATATTTCAGGAGGACTGTCAGGTATAGCCCAGCGGATAATTTGACTTGTATTGATTGCCTTTGTAGCACGTGGCAGTCGTGGAGGTGTGTTCATGCACGTGACTGCAACTTATTTTACCCACACCAAACACAGGAATGTGAATGGACTCACAGGTCACTTTTGCTGCTGTATATTTCGCGTTATGGGGTGCAACGAAAGTGTACAGGGCTATAAAACCTTAACAAATTTTTTTTATTTTTCATCGAACCTTCACATCTCGAATAAGCGACTGCACTTGTCTACTAAATGCCCTGTGAAATGCATGGCTTGAAACCTCTGTTTTTCCCATTTAAATCGTGCGTCAAAGTTCAAAATTTGCGTGCGATGACTGTGTTCTGCGGTGATAAATAATTATGTTCCATTGATATTACTTTTCATTTTTCAAGCTATAATGCCCCACTTTCTGGTATCCAGTGCAGATACAAAAGAGAGACTCAACCAAATAGCTCAGAGTGCAATTTGTGAGGCTATCTTGGAGAACAGTGGATGCACCCGGGTGATAAAATTGGAAAAAAAAGACCAGCTGGTCGCAGATTTGATTCATTATTACCATGCGTATGTGAGGGTCAAACCTGCACTGGAGCAGTAAGTATATAATAATTATGCAAGAGCACTTATTGAATGTACGCATTAGTTTAATATTTCCATCTGCCACAATGTTAAACGTAGAGGCTCATCTATCCGCAATAACAATATTTTCTGCTTGGTAACTTCAAGGTTGGCAGAGGGATTGGAAGCACTAGGTGTTTTGCAGTTGGTTCGTAGACACCCTATCAATTTTGAGCCACTCTTCTGTGAAAAAGGACAGGAGATCACAGGTGACAGGTTGATGTCTCCCTTCAAAGCCATACGATCCGAAGATAAAATGAGCAATGCCTTCACTTATGAGACGGACACCCTTGAGCTGTGGTACTTGTTCGTGGCCAAAGTTGAAGGTTAGTGATGGTTGTAAAAGCAATTTTTTTTTATTACTTGTAAGAAGTTATGAGCTGTAGTGTTGCATTGCAGAGTATAGGATATGAATAAGAAAGTGTGGAAAGTTACATATTGCAATCTAATTGACATTCTTTTTATAATGAACCTTCATGCATTCCAGAATCTCCCTCTAGCATACATGTGCACCATGAACCTGGAGAAGAGCCTGTGCCAATTTCACTGGGATAAATTTTGGCTTTTGCCACAGGGGCTGAGGAGGAGCCACTGCTGGGGTTCGATCCACAACCCACCCTCGTGATTGGGCCAAGAGCCTCGGAGAAAGACACAGCGGGCTTGCCTTTCGGAAATACCTGTTCAAATCAGCTAGTACTCCGATACCACACTGATTATGACGAATTTGAGCATGCATTCGTCCTTGGCCTTAGAGGGTGTAAGGGCTTCCATGAGGTGTAATGTCATAAACGTTTCAGGAAGGGAAATAAGTAGGCATGCAAATGGCCATGCAGATATGATAATATTGGAATATTTGAGGAATATTTGGAAAGAAATTCTTGGGTCATTTGTGCCCCCCCCCACCCATCCCTCCCTAAAATGCTTACGCAATATTTGAATGGCCCCTAAAGGAAAGAATTTTATTTTCATTAACGGGAGACTTACATCCATGTAGCTGCCCAATATGAATATTTAATTCCCACACAATTTGCATTGTTGCTGCGCTGGATGAAGTCAAAATAGCTGAAAGTGGGGAAATGCTGTGTCGGACCTAAGCAGGAACGGGTCTGAATATAAGTTGGATGGTAATATGAGTGGGGTAGGGAGACATCAGAATGTCTATAACAGAGTCAATGAATGCTTGTTTATTATACACGGAATATCTCACATTGGCCCTCCATATGCGGGCGTCGCTGTGTCATGTTGCAGCCAATGTATCGGGGGTTACTACTAAATAAAGGGTTACCCTCCAAAATCACTTACTGCGGTTGAAAATTCTTTCTTACCTCGCTGGTTGATGGGCTGCCCATCTCTGTCTGCCGGGGTGTCGAAATGTGAAGTCTCTCTAAAATAATTCCAGCGCTGCTTGTATAGTGTCCGGTGGGGTTTACACCATGTGAGTATACCTTTTTTGGGGGGGTTTTCCTGTAATATCGACCTGACCCCTCCATCGTAGAGACAGACTTACTACATTTATGGGGTGTACCTCTTGTACCTATCTCCGCTCCCGGGCTCTAATGGCTCTTTTGGATGGCTTGTTGGCGCCAGGAAGTCTACAGATTTCCTGCTGCCATGCCCATTGCCCACTCTAGGCGGTTTACTTACAAGCATGTTTTAGTTAACAGGTAAAATAGAGAATATTCAGGCATACATCAAACGTTGATTAATATCTCCATTAAGCAATTAAAATGTGGGTAACGTTTCTTGTTATGCCGCAGGCGGCATGACAGGGTGGGGAGCGGGGACAAATGTACAGTCATTAATAATAAGTTTTATTTATCTGCACTCTTGATTACCGGTACCTCTGGAAACTCTGCATTAACAACCGAGCAGTACAGTATAGCTCTCTTTCATCTGCCATTGCCATTGGATCAACAGTCTGTTTCAAAATCCTTTCTTGATCTCGGGTGAGAACCACGTTTGATTGTGGTACCACTATGCCATCCTCTTCATCACCCTCCTCTGTCACCTCATCATTCCAGTCTTCAATGCCATAATCACTGAAGTTATCATCACCACTGAAAACTGCCTCAAGAGCATCTTCTTCGGCTGACATATCAAGAAGCCTGCAAATACGTCAGTCAAATATAAGACAAATTTGGTTATAAGTAATTAGAGAGACTGATGGTACGTAACTTCCCCAGAAGGTGAATGTGTGAGGGGAGGCTCCTAAGTGCAAGAGGTACACCCCAGAATAGTTCATCATTATCAAATGACCGAAAAATTGACTTCCATTATTTTGCTCGGCATGTGTCAAATATGCACCGGGAGGCGATATCCTCTGACCTTTTTTTGCTGTTCTGGAGCACATCTGGTTGAAAAATGTTTACATGCAAACGGTCATGAAGAAAGTGATCATCCTTGGCATGACTCTCAAGTAGGGGCCTATGAAATGCACCCAGGAAATTTGACTAGAATATATAGCTTCCAATGCGTGAGAGAGGATGTTCAAATTTTTCCCACAACTCCTTCTATGTGATGGTATGGGACCACCCCTCTTATATTTGCTACACATAAAAAAGAAGACACTGTCATAAGCAGTATACTTTCATGTAGTTTGGAGATGTTATAATGTGATTCTACTATACACTACACACGAAAACTAGTTGCATGTTTATATGATAGTTTCAGCTAGCTATCTTAAAAGCAAAAGGGTCCAAAATTTCCAGATTGTGTCCCTGCAGGGTTGCCAGAACTTACAGAACATTGTAATTCAACTGCAATTATAGAAAATCATGAAAAGTGTCCTCTCACCTGGATGACCACAGTTGCATTGGAGTATGACCTGTGGTCCGGAGAATATGATTGTTCCAAGTGGTTTGAAACTGGTGCAAAGCCTGGGTAGGAAAACATAATGGAGAGCAAATAAGTCCACGTCATCTAAAGTGTTCAGTAAGTTATCTTCCTCCAGGGAAAAGAACGTGTCCTTGAAGCTTTGAATGATGCCTTTGATGTCCACCCAAAGGCGCTCTATCCTTTGATTATGCACCGAGCTGCCAACTAGGACTGTATTTCTTCCGCAGCCCCTGTGTTCAATCATATATTCTGCTGCTTGTCTGTTTTCTACCCCCAAATCACAACGTAATCTGGAGGGCAGTGAATATTGATGAACTACTGCACCTTGCAGCAGTTGAAGGCTCACTGTCTCACCTCTATTGTTATTGCTGCAGTGAAGATATGTTACCAAGCGAGAGTAGCCATCTATTCCTGTATGAGGACAATATGTCGCATTATATTTATGCAGACTTAGTGAAGGTAATGTATGGAGTTATGTTGCAAGCATATAAATAAATGATGATCTCTGACTTGAATGTAATTAGTGACATCATGAAAAATAAATACAGTATAATTAACCTATAACACTTTTGAAATCAAGCCACTGAGCCGCTCATAATGTGTCAACAGATATACAGTACATACTATCCAGTCGATCTAGCTCACCTCCGTGAACCACAAACCTCCAGGCTATCAGCTTATGATGACCATCAATGTGCCTGCAGAGAAAAAAAAACTAGCTGTTACGTCAATAGTATGAATACCCTGTCTGATTATGTACTTGTCCAATTCATAGCACTGAATACTTACCACAGGCTATTGGCTCCTGGAACCCAATACGTACGCCGGTAGATGCAAGCTCCTGGTGCATTATGAACTTGCTGTTTGTGTAGCACTGACCGTATGCGCTCAATCTGAACTATAATAATTATGTCCTCTGCCTAGCAATGCTCCCCGTGTCATACGTTCACCAAGAGCTGTAATGATTGAAAATAATTTACAGAAAAAATCTATATCTTCTTATAGATTCCACTTCATTACATTATGGATTATTATCACAATTACAGTTCATAATTATAAGGAAGAGTTTCAAAATCCCATCACTTCCATTACAAACAGAGATGAGATGTAGCGTAGGCCTACTTTCACTTAGGCTATGTCAGGTAAAGGAGTCATTCCATGTGAATTCAACCTGTGACCTGGACCTTGATGTCATGGATTCGGCTTATTTCTGGGATACCTGTTCCTTCCCATCTGACATGGTTTTTGGGAGGTTTGCCAATTATTGAACATTCCAAAACTCAAAAACCGATGACAGGAAAATCAGTGTTTAAAAAAATCTTTCTGTCCATGTCAGATGGGAAGCAACAGGTATCCCAAAAATTAGCCGAATCCATGACATCAAAATCCAAAACTTATTATTCATTTGACTTGACATGGACTGACCCAAAGGAATGCGCATAAAAATATGTGGTCAAATTTTTTCTGTGCTGTTTATTTAAATCAAAGGCAGCATATTTATTTAGGTTCAGTGCATGTGAGAACGTCACTGGGACAGAGTAATTTCTTAAGACATTCTACTGTACTTAAAATAAAGCGGATTACTCTGTCGATTGTTTCATCCGTATGTTTCATACACTAGCAGCCTACATACGTTCCTCTTAGAAAAAGGGTTCGCCGGCAATATCTGAGTGGCCTAGTAAACTTCCAGCATGCAGGTGGAGAATTTGAAACAATATACAGTACCTTCGCCATGTATTGCAAATATGTCCTTGATCTCTATTTCCAATTCTTCATCACTCATTGATGAATATGCATCTTTTCCGATCCCCATCGAATTTTCCCTGCGGAATTCCCGCAGGGTTCGTGATGAAACTGAGAGGAATTGAGCAACTTGATTCCACTTGAACCCATGCCTCCGGAGTGTTTCCACACTATCTCTACAGATGTACTTTTTTGGCCTTCCAGAAGAAGTTGTGGTGGCTTCACCAGACATTGTTATTGTCCGCACTGTGATTAATATAAGAATAACAACAACAACGACGACGACGACGACGACGACGACGACGACGACGACGACGACGACGACGACGACGACAACAACAACAACAACAACACAACAACGACAATAATAATAATAATAATAATAATAATAATAATAATAATAATAATAATAATAATCTATATCTATATTTTAGTTCGTTTGTCAGTTTGTTTGTCCCTTATAGAAATCCAGGGGAAAGCCCCTATACACCGCCTTAAATTAGCATATCGGGGGTTACATTTTCCAAGGAATCTAACGCCGCATGTTTCAGCTTCCGAAAATGAACCTAACTCCCACAACACGCATATTCCCGAATCTTCTCACTTCAAGGGTCTCAACAATTCATATTCCCATGGAAATTCCCGTATGCAACAATACCTATAGGAAATTAAAGCATTGCCGTAAATTCAACACATCCACCAATTGCGCTAATTGGCCACCTCACGTGAGTTCGTATCATATGGTCATTCCGGGATTTTGTGGGATTTGCAACTAGACTTCCAGACAAAAATAAGTACAAGAAAATATCAGTAAAACTCCCATAAGTCGAACTTCCCTAAGTCGAAGTTCTCTATAAGTCGAAGAAAATGATGAGCTTGGTTGGTCACAATGTAAAGTAATAGGAAATAAACTTCCCTAATTCGAATTGCTATAACTCGAAGTTCTCCATACCCACCATGCATCTGTACCGAGATCTGTACGTACATTTCTAAATTTCTTCAGAGCAAACATATGGAACGAGGTGAGGGTGTGAAGTGGAGTTGGAGGGTCAAGGGGTCAAAAATGCAGGGGGGGAAAACACATGACTGTGCAGTCTTTTCCTGGGCCAACTCCATCTGCATTCCTCTTTTTACACATCCAATCAGAATATCTGTGTCGACTACATACGCTATGAGACAAGCAGGTAATCTATCACAGAGAGTGACAAACTTTGGCTTATTGCAACTTATAAGGCCTATTTTAAGACATATCGAGTTTCGAGTTTATGGAAGGGAAATTCTTACAAACAAATACACTTCCTAAAATACTGTATATGTACCCCTACCTTTACCTGCACCCCAACATACCCGGGCAACGCCGTCTAATTTATTCCTGCCAAAATGTGGTCAATATTCTTGCACTTGACCTACAGTACGTAGCTCTATTCATTTATTATACTAACCTCGTATGAGCTGCGCTTATTCATTCACAATAGAGGATGATATTTTTCACTTTTATAGTAGATTACGGCCATGTTCATTCGAAGACTTTAATGAATATTTTAATGTGATGAAACCATTACCGACTCAGTATCCTTTGTCCGACGACACGCGTTGAACCGGATTTTGGATTATTTGTATGTTTCTGCAGGTCTATAGTATAAAATGGCACACCCTTTTGGATGGGACCTAAGCCTATAAATACGAGTTTCCTTTTCATTATAATATAACAGAGATTTAAACTATTTTGTGACATAGAAAAATGAGCCAGGAGTGTGAACTTTTTATTTCCGGGAGAAAAATGACATTTGGATGCATTAGGATTAATATCA
>KZ539774.1:2706-13403 GCA_000934665.2 Catajapyx aquilonaris
CCCCCCCCCGTTGGCTGCTCTCTTTATTACACCTAGTGCACATTCAGCAAGATACGTACCGTGCATATTCATTGCCCGGAGACAGACAGGCTCTGGGATTAAAAATTGATAAAAAAAAGGAGGCAGGTGCTGGATCCAAAGTTTAAAGTTCAACCGGTGTTAAAAACTGCGGAGAAGCATAATTTCGGACCAATCATATTATTCTCGTTTGACTTGTGCGCTATTCAAATATGGATCGAACCCAAATTGTGCCATTCACATATTCTGGGAGCTCGCATGGGTGTGCTCGGGTTGCAGTGTGTACAGTTTACGCCAAAGTACATATCATTACCCTGAAATGGTGCAATAGACGAGCAGTCGCCTGTCGCCAAAATGCTAGCTACATTCCCCATACCTCTTGAAGCACTTAACAATAATGCATTTACTCAACGGGGGAGGCCAAAATGCGGTCGCCCTAGGGGACAATACTCGACACAATAATTCCATTTGCGCCGATGATTAAAGCATTACCGGAAGCAAAAGTGCGAATTTCTTCTTTATTTTTTGGCCTCAAAAAGCTCTAATTGTTGGGTTTTCCTATTTGATTCGGCTTAAATTGCTTGGGAGAAGTAATTATCCCATTGGTAAAAGCAGGGGCCAAGGGCAGGCACTGTGATTGGACCACACCCATATTTGCCTTTGCTCACTAACTCATTTTCTCGTCCTTTTGTTGAGGCTCATCACAACCGCTCTGGAACCCAGGACACCCGTTCGCGCCGGGATAGCGCCGAATAATATTAACTCTCATTACGCTCCAGATAGCTCACGAACACGCTATTAAATGTTCGCGTGCATTACCCGCATTCCCACATGGTATTTGCAGAAAATTTGCCAGCAGGTGCGCCCAAGGTGTACTGTAAAGTGCGTAAAGGCACGCAGGGGGCGTTTTGGTGTGATAACTACTGTTGCGCAATGTTTGTCCTAAATTCTAAAATCACACATGCTGACATAATTCAATGTCAAATTAAGATATTTTTTTCCGATAAATGTACCTACTGTACTTTGGTGCAACTGGCCCGCAATATAACTCGCGTTAAATTAACGGTTTAGTAGTAGCCTACACGCATAACTGATAAATACCAGTGTCATGTTAACATGAGAGCATAAACATCCCCAGATTATTTCTGCCGGGCGTAAATCCGGGCTGACATGAACGGGCGCACACGAATAGCCTCAAAATGCACATCTGCGAGCCACAATTACTGTCAAGTAGGCCGTGTTTTGACCGATTGCATTTTTTTAGCCCACTCCCCCTACTTTGCACAAAAAATTAACAATCGATCAGATGTCATTGCCAGCAAAAAGTGGGGCAAGGATTTTAATGGGTCAAATGTGACTTACGACGATCGGGCGAGAATCGACGGTACGGTGCGGTGTCCATGCCGCAGACTAGGTGACGGTCAGCACCGGCGGCCAGAAGTGGAGGAATGGTGTGGAGGGCCAGTAGTGTCCTTGTGGCGCCATGGCCCGGAGGCTGCTGGAGGAGCCAGCCAGAGTCCGAAAACTGCGTCAATACCGCCGTGAAGGCTGCTGACGGCGCCGACGCCCAGGCTGGGAAATAACTCGGCTTTGCCCAAATTGCGCCCTTTTCTGCGACTCCCACACACACACACACGACAAACTACATCTGCTCAACGTCATCCACTTTTACGGCCTACGCAACGTGAACCAGGCGACCGTTTCCACTGAAATGTGCACCTCGTTTGTCTGTCCTGGCGGCACCGGATGTTCGCCAAATGCCGCCAACGCCATCCAGCCGCGCACTGTTGATGATAATAATTATTGCCGCCTTGTTTCTCTCCTGATTCGCCGTGACACCAGACCAAATGAATGTGCCTTTGTTACTTTCTCAGGTGTAGGTGTTTGTACGGGTTTATTCTTGCAGTGATTGGTGCTAAAATAAGGATGCTTTGCCTAATCAGGTTTGCAGTCATTTAAAGCAATTCTGTCGAGGGTTCTGGTTGAAAATCTGGTAACAATCTGTCGTTACGAAAGAATAAACCCGGCGTCTGGCTCTGATTATATTTTGCTACTTCTATTTAAGTATTACCGACAGCAAAGTAAAGTGTAATATATTGAATGGGAAATAATATAGTGACAGCTTTATCGTTCTTCAGACATATACAAGTAATTATCACCCTCAGTGACAAAGCCAGTACACTTGCATTGTAACCTAAATATGTAAAATGAAATTACGAACTTTAAATAATCGAAAAGATAGAGCAAGCCCTTTTAACAGCAGCACATATTCAGAGGCACGGGATATAATAATTTGAGGTAATCGATCAAGGCCCCACTCAAATTGTACTAGAGTCCTAAATATTTTGTGCCACCAGACTATTGTGTTTTCAAGTTACTCCGCGGTCAAGACCTGCGTAACCGTTAATTGCATGAAACCGATGATGAACGCCAACACGGCATCAGAATCACGCGATACACAACTCCTGCGCTCATATCCTCCCACCGATCTTTGGGAAGGGAGGGGGTGACATGCGAGGCATATTATGTCATACTGTGCAATAAATAAGAAATAGCATCTGCATATCGTATTTATACACGTTGTATATTCCATGAGTGATCCAAGTATGTCTCCCCTTTACAATGTTACAGTACTTCCGTCGCATATAGTACATACTCAAAGGTCTAGGGCAAAGGCAGTTGGCGTCATCATCTCTTCTGCAGTCTTATGCAGCAGCTAATTAGTGAGGAAGAGTGAATAATCTTGGCAAGCCTGTGGCATGGCTCTTGTTAGGACCAACAATGGCCGCCGCCTCCAGTCGAACTTGCAGTTGGCCAGACCATGCGATTTGCCCATTGGAACTGTCACGGGGGCTCATCCTGGACATTAGGCCATCCTCATGTGCCTCAAAAAGAGAATGGGAACGGGAGAGACAAATCTTGATAGCTAGCGAACTAATACTGTAGTTTGGGCTTCAGGTGAACAAGTCAGAAGGTCCGGAAGCATCCGGACAGCATGATGTAGAACCCACTGTTGTCAGTCGAAACATGAACATGCAAACAAAATATAGGGCAGTGGCTATACGAAATACACTGAATGCACTAACAGAAATATCAGCCATTGGGCACAAGTCAAAAGGCAAAACAACATAATGTGTACTGCGTACATTTTACAGATGTACAGTAGACTACATGTCTGGCAGTCAGGTAGTAAAAATCCAGAGCGTTGACCTGATATAGTCAAAAAATCTTTCTCGGCTGATGGTTTTGAGCAGATCGAACAGGGACATTGACCCAAAGAATGTTAGTTGTCAACTTTGAGTTCACACTGACATCGAGAGCACTTTTTGAACGAGATGGATCGATGTTGCTATGCAGAAACTAATCAGAACTCGAACACAACCTTGAGAAGTTGGCAAGAATAGACGCAACCAATGAAGTGACGAAAACTACAGCAGTGAATGCATGCTGAATAATAAAGGAGATTCGGCAGCATCTGCAACATTCTCAGCAAAGCCGAAGATCCTCATTGTTGACAGAATGGTTCTTGTTCAGAAAACGAAGTACATCAGAAACACTAAACACAGTATAAGATTTAAGCTCAGAGTTTCAACGACAGACTCACGAGTTTGACAGCAGGTTATCCTGCTGGTGTTTGATACGTACACACCAAATTCATCAAAAGAGAAAACTATAGAGATGCGCAGAGAAGGACAGCCTCCTATGTGATATCAGATAACAGATGGTACAAACGTCAGAGGTATTTCATTGAAAAGGTTTCTGTCACAAGAAAAAAAAAAACAGCAGATCTAAAAGACTACTTTTGCCAAAGCAGTTCTCTAATACAGTACTTACAAGAAAAACTCACCTACGTTAGCCATCACGTCAATCATCATGTCACAACAAAAGCAATGGAAAGTTTCACTCGAATACAGCTGTGACGAAGAGGCTGACATTATAATAATCTGCCTGGCAGCGGAAGGACCAGCCAGGTTCCTGATGCACCACTAGTATTGTCACCAGCATCACCCTTAACTAGGGCGTGGCAGACTATGGGGAGGAAGCACACATTTATCATACGTGGGTATAAAAATACTGAAGGATAGATAAACAAGAGCAGTAAAGCAAAAACAGCAGTAGTGTGAAGGTGGACAATACTGTAGGAAGAAGCGAGCAGCCGGCTTGGCCTGCAGCTGGGGACCTGGAAGTTGACTACAGAAGAGTGGCCCAAGAGAGGTCAAGACTTGGACATCCAAGTGAACAGGATAAGGGGAGACAAACTACGTGCATAATAAGGTTAAAATATGACATTAGAGAACGTAATAACACAATTTTTGGTTATTTGGGAGATCTCTTTGAGAACTGGACATACCGGGAGACAACAGATTGATGGGAAAAAATAAGACTGAAGCACACTGGAGCATGACAGTATTTTCGGATACAGGCATCTTAGTTCTGGCGCTGGCACACTATACAAGTAGGCTACACCATATCTAAGATGGCATCTGTTCTACAACCAACTGGAGACCAACATGTAGTTTGTGTTAACTTATTTCATTCATACCAGAGGCCCTTATAATAATATCATTGTGCTGCTGCTGCTGCTGTTGTTTCTGCTGCTGCTGCTGGGTCACCCAAACAAAAAAAACTCCAGAGAAGGCAAACTTACATCTGATTTAATCAGTAGCCTACTACTTGCTGTACAGTAACTTGTGATGTTCAATTTACAGCTCAACAAAATTGACAAACACAACTCTTAACCACATACATAACTATAAGGGCCGGCGCAAACGGGGCAATTTAGAGGCAACTTGGGAGCAACCCACCCACCCAGGACGGTATCATAATAATTCGCCCAATGCGTATTCACCCAACGGAAATTCGCCAGATGCAAACTCGCCCGATATACCGGTACAAACTCGAACAGTCCTTGCATGTACTGCATCAGTGTATCAGGCAAGTTTGCAACGGGCGAGTTTTCATCGGGCGATGTGTGACGGAACCCCCAGGACGGCACAGCGCATGTGCTCTCCCCGGCCAATGTGCGTGTGCAGATTTCTTGCTTGCAAGAAAGGAACCGATCTGGGCATGCTGGCATGGGCTGGGTTGGGCTGCGACACTTGTACCCTCTGGCGGTCAACACGAGTACTTGGATATGTACGTGCAAGTTGCCTCCCTCCCACATTTCGCCGTTTGTGGCGGGCCTAAAATATCACAAATTGGTAAAAATCCATTGCACATGAATTGGGCCATTTAGCCCATTTCAGGTAAAACAATGAAAACATCCCATGCTCTCTATAAACCCTTTTACCTTGTGGCCATATACCTGTCTCTCTCCTCATCTGGGAACTTCGTGGGTATTGTGGGTGAATGAAGATTGACCTTTGCTGGGAACCTGACACCTGCAATATCCACCTCATAGTCCCCCTCGTGCACAAACTGTGCAGTAACCACCCTGGGGACCCTTCCCTCCTTTTCCTCAAAGTCCCGTATGAAACCCAGGCAAACCGGCTTACCCAGAGTGAACCCGTAACCTGTGGTGGTAATCAACCCCACAAACCTCCCATCTCGATAGATGGGTTCCCCTCCCCATGGCCAAGGATCCACTTCAGCATCATGATCCTCCAGTAAAAGCTGAACATACATGCGCCTAACACCTTCTTCCCTCTGCTGCAGCAGTGCTGCCTTACCTATGAAATCAATGTCTTTCTGAAAAGAGAAAACAATTGGACCAGTCAATATTTACCTACAGTATTTCAAATGTCCTACAGATGAAGACAAAATACACTCACATCAAACTTGACCCTGAAAGCACGTCCACATTCAAGAGGAGTGGTAGTAGTGTCAATATCTTGACCCCAGAAGGCATAAAATTTCTCAATCCTCAGATTTCGCATGGCAAAGTATCCTACATGCTTCAGATTGTACCTCTTGCCAGCTTCCACTAGTCCGGTGTACACGTGCAGGGCAAATTCATTGGGGATGTAGAGTACAAATCCTAGTTCACCAGTGTGGGTCAGGTTCATAGCTCTGATCCCACTTGCAAGACCAATATCCAATTCCTGACAATAAAAAGTTGCAGGCAATATTATGACCATCTGCAGTCACACAACGCTCTTACTTGAAAGGTAAAGAAAGGGAAACTCTTGGGATCAAGGTCGGTGTCGGTCAGTTCGGAGAGAAGTTGCTTAGCAAGTGGCCCCATGATGCATATGGCAGTGTACATTGAAGTAACATCTGAGAGGACTACAGACCCATCTGAAGGCAGATGTCGTTGAATCCATGCCTTGCAGCGTGTCTGCTGCAAGCTGGGAGCTATCATCATGTAGCTGAAAGTGGCCAGACACTTTTTACAAATACACATTCCAAACAAACTTGGAAAAAATTATTGACTCAACTGGTTCTCCTTCACACGGGCCAGACTACAATCATTCTCATATCCACCCTGCTTATTCTGCATTCCAGTGTGAATAATTCCATTAATGGGTATGTCCACATCATTGGAGCAAATGTACTGCAGGGCATCCACAACTTCTCTTCCTTTGGACTGGAGAGAAACACATATCTTACACACATAATGAAAAATGATGAGTGAAAGCATCCCATCAATGTGGCTTAGATTGCTTTTTCCCACCATTCAGGGAAGGCTGCTTGATAGGCTGTTAGCCAGTAATCCAGAAAGACCAGCTTATCTCTCAGTTGAATAACAAACAATGCATTTCAGGCATGCAGCATGCAATTTATAATATTTCCACACCTTGTGCTCTGCAACATGTAATTGCACAGTCTTACCCATAGATCTATCTTGGTGAAAGAAGAATAGTCACTCAGCCCAACAGCTTCCCTGCATGCTAAATACTCGTCTTTAACTTGGTCAAACCATGGCGGCTTCCCAAAAGTGTTGGTATATGCCACACGTGCTGATTCTGAATCTTCTTCATTCGACTCTGGAAAACCAGCATTTGAACCATCCACTCAGTCACATTCTACACTTCCATGTTTTATACGTGCATGCAACAGCACAGAATTAGCAGTATTAAAAGACCTTAGACTGCAAACATCCAATAGCCATGTTTTGTTTGCATTACCTTCAATTCCTGGGCCAAACCAGCTGGGCCTCTCATAACCCATGACCTGGCCAAAAACAGCTCCAGCATTCTTGAGTTTTGGATAGAGAGGTGACATGCGGAGGTTCCTTCCTGTGCAGAACTCTGTGAATGGGTAGGGAATACGGAAAACCATCCCTGGAACTTCCCTCACTCGATCCCTCAAAAAGGTCCGGTTGTTGTGCAATCCAAGAAAACGCTGTATATGCAACTCATACAGGTCAACGGACGCATACCCATCCACAATCCACTCTGCTATGACCTTCCCAATTCCGCCTGCAGCTGATATGCCAACTGACTTCATTCCAGCAGCCACGTAGTAATTCTGGATCTGGATTTCAATTGAAGTAAAATGGTTATTACAAATGCACACAAACGTGCAGGCAGAAAAGTGATTAAAATGTTCAAAGTGCAATGCAGAGAGTATCACAAGTTGATACAGCATTTCACACCCATCTGAATAGTTCATGAATGTACAAAAAAAAAGTGCAAACAAACATTTATCAATATGAAACATTATTTCTGAATGATATCAATTGACATAAAAAACTGACTTCAGGAGCCTCTCCCACTATCCACTTGCAATCAGGGGAAAATGCTTCAGGACCATTGCATAGCCTCTCCAGTACTGCATCTCCCAGAGATGGGACCCTGTGAAGCAACTGAACCAGGAGAGTGTAAAAATGATCCCAGTCCTCTGGGATCAACCTCTCGTCAAAAGTAGCCGGAAGCACTCCATCCTCAAAGGCAGGTTTGGCCACTTGTTCAAATCCACCAGCAAGCAATCGGCCATTGTTTTCTCGGAAGTAGATGTGGCCATCCTGGTCCCTAACCACTGGCCCATGAAAAAAAATAAAATAAAATACCTCTCATGAAGTAAAATTTAATCAACTTTCTTAACTGTTTTCCATACCAGGTGTCATTGGGTCCAATCCAGGAACAGGTTTAGTGTGCAGGTAGTAGTGGTCAACTGGGTGGAGAGGAACCTTGACAAATGGCTCACTCATTTTGCCAACCAATCTGGACCAAAAACCTGCACAGTTGACAAAGTACTGGCACTGCACCATCCCCTTGCTTGTCTGCACTGCAACCACCTTCCCATTCTGGTTGACCACCTGCTTCACTTCACAATTCTCCACCACATGCACCCCTTTATCTGCCGCCTCCTTGCACAGAGACAGGCATATGTCGAAGGGGTCTCCAACCCCATCCCCTGGGATCCACATGGCACCTTGGATGTCATCAGTTCGGATCAAGGGACAGTATTTCTCTGCCTCTGATGGTGTCAGCAACTGGCAGTCAATCTCCCGTGACCTGTGTGCAAAGTATTATTTTATTAAATACTAGCAGGTTACCCGGCGTTGCCTGGGTATGTTGGGGTGCTTGGTAAAGGTAGGGGTACATACACAGACAGGAAGTCTACTTTCAAATCCCACAAAATCCCGGAATGACCATACGAACTCATGTGAGGTGGCCAATTACATAATTGGGGGATGCGTTGAATTTACGGCTATGGTTTAATTTGGTATTGTTGCATCAGGGCATTTCCATGGGAATGCGAATCGATATATTGTTATTGATGTTGACGTAAGTTAATTGTTGAGGCCCGAGTTGTGAGAAGATTCGGGAATATGCATGTTGTGGGAGTTAGGTTCATTTACGGGAGCTGAAACATGTGGTGTTAGATTCCTTGGAAAATGTAACCCCCGATGTGCTAATTTAAGGTGGTGCAGGGGCCTTCCCCTGGATTTATATAAGGTAGGGGCAAACAAACTCACAAACTAACTAACTAAAATATAGATATAGATTATAAACAACCGGATTAACACACAATCCACAACCATAATAATAATTAAAATGTGGCAAATTAGGTATTACAAACTCACACAGAGTGCGCCTTCATCCTGCGGAAAAGGTGCATGCGATCCTTGGTCCTGGCTACGAAGAGAGATCCACACTGCTTCCAACCTGTGGGAAGCCCCTTGGCTTCAAGCTCCTGATACAACTTGATGCTGTACTGGGCCACCTTTGTCTCTGCCACGCTTGGCTTGAACGTTCCTATGAGCCCTGAAGCATGCCACGTCGAACCTCCTCCTAGGCTGGAAGAAATTGACCCATGTCTCGAACGGCAATTAATAACGAGTCAATTACGTTGGGCGTGATTACCTCCCCTGCTCGATGAGGACAGTCTGCGGTCCCCACCCCATGATCCCGAGGTGGTAGGCCACAGCCGCTCCCTGGACCCCCCCTCCACAGATGACCACCTTGGCCTCCTTGGGCACCCCTGACTCTGTCCTGACCCCTGCACCTCCACTGCCCGACTCCTCTCCTGCTCCAGACACCGCCACACTCCTCCACCTCCTGGGAGGCCCCAAGTGTCGTCCCTGCCTCCATAACAGTCCGCACACCTTAGATGAACTCATCTGCGCATATTTGGAAGGGTAGGTCTTGTAAGGTTTCATGAGGATGGGCCACGGCTATGCGTGTACAGTACCTGTGGAGGGAGAGGCCCGCCCTGGCCCGGCCTTCCTCTTCTAAAGTATCAGGAGATGAAGCATTGTCGGTCGTCCTTCCCACCAGCTGGTGGAGGTCGGACCCAGATTCCGGAACACACACAACCGACTCATCGGACGCCGATTGCAGCGCACTCGCATCCGGTGGCAGGAAAGGAAACTCGACGTCGACGGAGAGATATATGGCGCCACATTCAAGCAGTTGTGGATTAATCATCATCATCATCATCATCATCATCATCATCATCATCATCATCATCATCATCATCATCATCATTATTATTATTATTATTATTTATTATTATTATTAAGCGCAATCGAGCGCAATACACACATGCTTAGGGCCTCAAGCAGGGGGGAATAAGTCTTTTTTTCCTGTTACCGGTACGGATATACAATGGATTATGGTGCAAATGTTGCAGCTAAACCAGGGCCTACAAAATGAAAAAAAAGTATAAAAAAAAAAACACACACGCAACCAAAATTTGCAACTGTATTGTACACAGCAGTGTCTAGCAGGCAGTTCGGCTCCCAATTTCTTGGAAGGAATAAAACTGCTCGGACCACTAATATTTATCTGCGATTTAATCCACACTGAAATAAATATGCACTATATAATATATGCGGGCCTACTTGTTTGTTAGTTTCTTGATAGCGCCACACTTTCTATCATAATTTCCAGATGCATAACTGATATTCTTACATCAGACAACATCAGACAACATCAGACAACATCTTGGTAACATCTGTAAGTTGACCAGAAGTCTCAAATTTTCTGGATCTAGTCTACTAAAATGGCCACGTTCAGACTGATAGCCTTGATAGTAGATAATGATGTTAACCACTGTCACAGACACCCTCCCATGCAATAGAGTCAAATATAAATGAATGATTCCTAATCACTAATCACGTTTTAAAAGGACTCATTGTGAGGATCAAGTATTTATCTTGATAATGAGAAGTCACTGTGAGACTTGGATTAGCAGAGACTGAGATTGCAATTTTCGATTGTTTATTATTTCATTTCTAGACCATACAGGGTGATCCAACTCTATGGCACCAGTAGTTATTGGAAAAATCG
>JYFJ02008137.1:0-13291 GCA_000934665.2 Catajapyx aquilonaris
TAATAATTAATAAATAATTGGGTGTAGTGCCATACCTCGGCTGGAGGTCTGGGAAAGGACGCTTATTTTAGTCAAAATGGTACATTAGTTTTGACAATGCAAAATGGCCCTTGGTCCAAGGGCAGGGTGACTGGGAGGGGATGTGCATGGCAATGTCGGCACTATGGTCATTTTGTGAGCTCCCCCGGGTGGTTCGTCTATTGGAAATCCCACCCTAGAAGAAGCCGGAGATGACCCCGAACTCCGCATGAGATGAAAGGGGGGAATGCCGAGGCTTAATTACTTAACGCCGGTTTGAAAATGACATTATAAAATTGAAAAATTGTGAAAAATATGACGATATCAACACAATCTGAACATAAGCACAACACTTCAACACTTTTGAGTCCAAACGCACGATCATAAAATAATTATATTTTTTGTCTTTCGTGCTGGTGCCTTGTGGCGGGTGCTATCGATAAATCCTGTGCCATATTGGTGGTCTCATCGGAAGTGTCCGTGATCTCGGATTTCAGTCACTTGTCAAATAGCTCATATTATAAATACAGTGAAAATTAAAGAATCTTATTATGCTATGTAAGTGTGTAGGAAAGGTAGTGAGGTCTTGGCGAAATTACATGGGTAGAATGGGTTGATTCGTGAAGTGGGGTTTGCGAGCTTGTGAGAACTGACCGAAACGAGTTAGGTTGTTGAAAAATCAATTCAGGCACCCCATGTTATATGCTTTAAATCCCTTTTCAACAATTTGCATTTAAAAGTTTTTGCAAGCTTGCAAACGGGCCTTAATAATAATAATTTCACCTGTCATATTGAATGATTTGGCATAGTTATGGTTATTCTGGCCTCACAGCTTAAAATCCCCTCACTTTTGGTGTATTTACTATACGTATGTCTCAGACACCCAAATCCCAAGTACGGCGGTTGTACTGGTTGTGGCCACTTTAAGAGAAATTATGTGCCTGGAAAACAATATTTCCCCACGGAGGGCCAAGAAATGGTGTGTTATACCCGAGGTGAGGTGAAAATGAGTATGTTAAATCATATGAGTCAAATATACACTGGGCCTTATATGGAAGCATGCCGGGACCGGTCTTTATATAACCAAAAGTCTGTATAGTTATAGCCGAGGCTGTTATATCCAGATTCAACTGTAATAAGTACAACCTGCTCACCCGCAAGAGCAGCGGGGTAACATTTCCATAACAATAAAGCGAGGTGTAAATAAGAATTGACATTAGTGCGGCGGATAATTGCAAAATTGAGAAGAATCGTTGAAATGGTGTTACAAGCATCAAATTTGGCATGGATATTCTCCAAAAGCCACATGTTAAGAAAAAATTGTTAGCCACTCGAAATAACAAGATGCTTTCGTGGGCACTGAAATACCATATAGTATTTCAGTGCCGAGTAGCCCTTTACGACAGCAACAGCTGTGTAAAAGAGACTGAACCAAGAGCAGTTAACCCCGTCAGCCCCACTCGCCCAGGTACCAGCATGGCCTAGATTCTTTTCTCTTTTGTTCCACTGGCAAATAAGGACAAAGTATTTTACAAACAAGAACATCTATACTTTTACATTCACTGCTGTCTACACAATGCATGTTTTGGAAACAATTTCACTTGCATATGGAAGTCCGTAAATCAATTTCCAAGAAGATGGCTGTAAAATATGATAATCCGAGTACTACTGGCCAACTGTTAGGCTTATTTAATAATTATGAAATAACTTAAAATATACGGAATAACAATGTTGAGAACAATGCCAGAAGACTTTGTTCAAATTGTTGTGCTTTCCGAGAAATGTATTAATATTTTTCTGCGACTTATGATGATTTCAGCAAATTCATCTGGAACCCTTCTCAGTTGGTGATTCTACTGCACCAACCACCACTGCATCATGTATTATACACATAATACGCAAGAAGGGAAATGGCATCACAACATTTGCTGGTAAAGACCACCATTTTCATCCAGGGAGGCCAGAATTATGTGCAGAAATTAATGTAATTAGAATTTCATGAGTTACATTGTAACGTAGGGGTTTGCATAGATCATGCTGTGCAACAATTTTGCATGCAATTCCCACTGAAATATTCCACCGCCGATTTCAAGAAAGGTTTGGCAAAGGCACAATATTGCGCCATGTCTCCTGCTGAATGCTATTTATGTCAAAGCTTGCATCTGTGGAAATTACTTGAAGATGCAGGGTGATTGCCTCCAAAGTCTTGCGCACAAGTCTTTATTACCGAATAATAAGGTATGTGAACCCCCCATGGTATACCATGGGGAAGTATGCAAATCGTGGTCAACAGAGATTGAATGCAAAACTTCTATTTCGCAGGAATTTCATTAGTGCCCGTCATTTTGGCTTCACATTCTGCAATGATTGTGACTGACAAATTAAGGAATATGGTAGTCTGGAAGAAAATGAAGCGTTAAAATGTATGTGCAATCAACTTCGGTTAATGAAACCTGACAGTGCAAAGATCATTGGAATGCATTTTTGAAACATTCAGTCAATTCCTAATAATGAAACCGTGTATAATGAACATCTCTATCTCTTATCTCTATAAATAAGGAAGTTTGGATGTTTGGATGTTTGTCCCTTATAGAAATCCAGGGGAAGGCCCCTACACCGCCTTAAATTAGCATATCGGGGGTTACATTTTTCAAGGAATTTAATGCCGCATGTTTCAGCTTCCGAAAATGAACCCAACACCCATAACACGCATATTCCCAATTAACCAATTGCCAATTACCAATTTAGCAATATTCATGGATTTTCATGGTAATGCCCTCATTCCATAGTAATTCGTGAGATTTTGAAGACAAGATTAGGGACTGTTAATTCCGAAAATGAACCTAATAACACCCATAACACGCATATTCCCGAATCATCTCACTACTCGGGCAACTATATGCCAATTACCCCATCTCACGTACGCTCTTTAACAATATTACTGCCGAATTCAGAGAGATGCCCTAAACGCGTTGCCCGGGTATGTTGGGGTGCTGGTAAAGACAGGGGTAGCATACATATCTGTGATAGATTACCTGATGCCACTTTGTCTCCCCTAGGAAATGCCCTCATGCCACAATACCTAGTAAATTAAACCATCTCCGTAAATTCAACGCATCCACCAATGACGCTAATTGGCCACCTCACGTGACTTCCTATCTTATGGTAATTCCGGGATTTTGTGGGATTTGAAAGTAGACTTCCAGACAAAGTAAATGCAATTAAATAATGCAGTACTTGCAAAATATTACTCCGTGTTGAAAACAAAATTTCCCATCATACATCTGTACGTGCACTTCTAAAGTTATTCAGAGCAAACATATGGAACGAGGTGGGGGTGTGAAGTGGGGTTGGGGGGTCAAGGGGTCAAAAATGCAGGGGGGGAAACACATGGCTGTGCAGTCTTTTCCTAGGCCAACTCCATCCGCATTCCTCCTTTTACACATCCAATCAGAATATCCGTGTCGACTGTACGCTATAAGACAAGCAGGAATTTTTATCCTTGCCTGTACGTGTGGCCTCGAGTGTGTGGGATCCAGCCCATCCACCTCGCTTCTTGTAGAGGCCACGTCCAGGTCGTGGAGTTACTCCTGGAGGAAGGGGCAGGGCTGGAGGACAAGGGATTGCGGGACTGGACCCCTCTCCACTGTGCGGCAAGGTGGAACCAACAAGAACTGGTTCGCTTCCTTCTGTCCAAGGGAGCGGACAAGACGGCCAGAGATTATGAAGGGAAGACACCCCTTGACCTTGTGAAGGAGAGGAAACATGTTGATGTCCTCAAGCTTCTGGAGGTATTTATTTTGGGCATCCTTCGATAATTCGGGCCTTATCAGTCCAGTTCCTATGAATAACTGTAGTTGAGATATAACAGAACTTGTAAAGGAAAATAGAAGAACCCTCACGTCTCACTGCAGTAGAGGCCAGCAGATCCTATTGAGCTGGCCTGCACTTTCAGGCCTTAAAAGTTTCATCGCCTAACTTTGTTAATTCAGACATGGAGATTACGATTTTACTTGATACCAAGGCTTCATAAAAGTTTACATTTGTCCACCACCTCGAATTCAAAGTGGCCTCCATTTTTCCGATGCCGCCTTCTACATTTTTAGCTTGTAACTTGGCTGTGGACCTGTGGTGCACATTATAGCAATATTCTCCCCTATCAAAGGTACAGAATAATGCGTGGCAAACAATCATATGCTACAAAAGCCAATATCCTGGGGTTAGTTATTCCAAAGTTATGGGCTCTTATTTTCACACTGACAGTGAGTGCTGGAAAAGTGAACAATCACTCTCTTTCCCTATTTGTAATCTTGCTTTCACTTATTATCGACATAATATTTCTTTGCAACAAAAGTCTGAGGAAATGTCATTGCAAACATTTTCGTACCAAGAATGGCCTAATAATGGGATGATGAGGAGTGAGGCAATCCTACTTGAAAGACATACATACATACATTTTTTCATGAGAAACTAAACACTGATGTGTTTGTTCAGCATTAAAAGAATAATTTAATGATCGTGCTTATCCTGTCCGGAATGATTGAAATATTGATAACTGATTGATTAACGGGCGAAATAATGGTGCACTTACTCTTCAGCCTGCCGAGCAGATGATGGCCACACAAGCCTTGGACCCCCTGCCGGATGAAGAGGCCTGCAAGATCTGCATGGAAGCCCCAGTGGACTGTGTACTGCTGGAGTGCGGACACCTTGCCAAGTGTCTGACTTGCGGGAAGAAAATGGCCAATTGCCCAATTTGCAGGCGGGTTGTCTTGAGGGTCGTGCGAACTTTCAAGGCATGATTGGTGCAGGGCTGTCCCAATCCAGAATAACTAAAGGTCACCAGGATTAGAATTGTAAGGTGGATGGTTTTCGCGTTTTCTCCAGTGGAGTGACACTTGCTTTAGGAAATCCTATGGTCATCAAGGCGTGTAATCATGTGGAACTGGCTCTGCATGCAAAAAATTATTTTAAAACACCTCCTGTGTTGTCTGTTTTCTCAAATGTGTAAAAATGTGATTCAAACATGACGTAACGGGCTTGGATTGATATTAATTTACACCGTGAGATTAGTAAAGTGTCAACATGAAAGATTGACCAAGAAATGAGGTCAAGACTGTGATTGTGCATGTGATATTCATGTGTGGTCAGGACTGGCTGCATTCATATATGGTAAATCCATAAGTAATTAAATCCTGTGGATCAACCGCATGTTCAGGATGATGCAAAACAAGTGCCGAATAAAAAACGTGATGACTATGTTTGCCAACTCCTAGTCAACAGAAATCTGCCAAACGCACCTCTGGAACCTTCCACTTTTCCTACACAGTGTCGACAAGAAAGAACAATGTTTCCTCTTATTGTTGTGTGAGGAAGATGTCTCCATGGAAACAGGAAAAGTGGAAGGTTCCAGAGGTGCGTTTGGCAGGTTTCCGTTGACTGGGAGTCAGTAAACAAACCGATGAAGTCAGATCGTTCTTTCGCTTAACGGACATCATAAATCATGTAAAGTGATCCGGGTAATAAAATTACTTGCATTTTACCTTTAGTCTCATGTATTACAATTTATCGATGTATTATAGCAAAACATGTCGGAGAGATGTTGGCTGCAGAGATGGTTTATCTCCCAGCCGCAATTTCTGCCAAAAAAAAAAAAAAAGTCACTCGATGCAATGAAGGAAGTGAGGAGCCACTGAAACAGCTTGGAAAATCCTGAAAATGTCCTCAGATATGTTGCGCTGCGGCTCACATATGAATGTACACAACAGATGGGACTTGATATTTTACATGTCGTGAACGCTCGGAAAAATTTGGTTGGAATAATTAGCTATAATTTATTACTAGCAGGTTACTTGGCATTGTCCAGGTATGTTGTGGTGGTAGTGGTCAGGATATCCATATCTACAGTAGTAATTAATAACTAATTGGGTGTAATGCCATACCTCGGCTTGAGGTCGCAGGGACGTTTATTTTTGTCAAGATGGTACAGTAGTGTTGACAACATAGAATGGCCCTTGGTCCAAGGGCAGGGTGACTGGGAGGAGATGTGCAATGTGCAGTGCAATGTCGGTAAGGATTGGGGTTCATTGATTTTTTCCAAATAAACCCTGCCAATTTCTATGTTGATTGCTGCAGTAAAGAATTTTTACTATAGCCGCTTCACAACTATACTTCAGAATTGCTCGAGTAAGACCTGTGGTACAGCTTAACAGACCTTTGTGGCATCTGGGTGTCTCCTCGGCTGAGATGTAGAGGACAAAGTCTGCCCCTTCCACCCCTCCTCCCCTGGCCCCCCCTTCAGGATACTCCCCGCACCTCTTCCCCTCCCCTCCGCCGCACACCCTGCATGCTTCTAGATGCTCTTCCAGGACCACCACCTCTCCGCATATTGTCCTGGGTTTGCATCCCTTCTCGCAGTACTGCCACGGGTCATTCTGGCTGTATACACAACCTGTAGAAATGAGAATATTTTTTAGTAAATTTGATGACAAATATTTTACTCGAATCCTTGCCGAGTACTACACAGTACATCAAACCACCATTATTACAGGGGATTAACGATACTTCTTCAAGGTGACTTCTATGATCAGAACCTAATTTCCATTAGCCGAATGCCCTTACTCAGCTATGCCGACTTGCAGTAGCACATTTCTGATCATTTCATTTGCCTCTGCACCACACTTTTTCACCTCCTTTCTCCAAGTATATTGAATCAATAAATCAACAGGTCATACTGACGGTAATGGTAGTCATGAGGTAATGAGATACGCAAGGTTGAGACAATTTGGCTTGGCGAGGTGATAATTATAACCTACTTACAACAGATGGTCAGTGTGCATGAGAAATATTTCAAGTCCAATTTTGGTGGTTTTGAGCTATTTACACCATTAACTAGGCAGCACTTTCTCTGCTATGTCATGCTTTGCAGTCTTACAGATTCATAGGGAGCCAGAAAGGCAGATTTTTCAGTACTCACTTGCATGTAGTCAAGTGCAACGTTGAATCTTTGCAGTCGATTGTCTTGATTGTCTTTTTAGGACTTGGTGGATTCTACTTGTTTGCCAACAATATTCGCAACGAGTTCTTCAAGAAAGCACGGTTCAGTGCATATTACGATCAATGTATTAGCCCTTTTCCTGCTGGCTCACTAGGGTAGCCAGAAGGGAATTTCTGAACTTGGTTTCGCAGCAAGTACAGGATTCCAGTGGCAGAATACGAAGCAAATATGGCTCGTCCATATATGACCTTTTCCACTTTCCAAAGGTGACACAGTCATGTGAGTGTACATTAAATGTCACAAAAAACAGAAACATACGCAGACTAGTATGATTAAAGGCACAAAAGGGTACCTACTGTACCATATGAAACCATTTTTCTTTCCCAAAGTGACAAGTGCGAGTACTGCACTGTACATTCAATGTCACCCACAAAGGAAACACATGCTCAGTGGCCTGCTACACATCACAAAAGCAAATCTTCACTGTACGACACATAGACAGGAGGGAAGCTTTGAAGATGAATCAGCAATATGTGTCACATTGAAACAGAAATGTATCCTAATCATACTGGAATACATTTGATAAACGACAGCACAAGATAAAAATAATAGGTATTACGTGCAGTTTGTAATGTATGGAGCAGACATATGCCCATGTCTCTGCAACTATATAAACCCATGGTAAGACAATGCAAATATCATTCCAGCTCCATTGCCTTCAACTGCAACACCACCGAGCAACTACTATCGACATGTTGGCCTTCAAGATAACCATTTTCCTCGTAATCTTCGCAGCCATGGCTGCAGTTATGGTCAATCTGAGCCACCATTGTCAGGTAACATAATTTGCTTACTCGTATGTCACTTGCACTTAGCACCATTTAAATCATATTTATGTTGCCTCACACTGCCAGTATTGCTTCACAGCCAGCAGGTATTTCCATTATAAGCAGCGTACGCCACTAACATGTAGCCCGAGTGGTTAAATTGGAGCCACACTGCTTTAAACCAGACTATTTCTACCACTAGACAAAGTTAGATGAATGCTACATTAATCTACCTATTTTGCAACCAGAATTTTCATGTTAAAATTTTCATGTTCATGTTTTAGTGGAGCATGATAGTTGTTGAACAAACGGTTTCTGAAAGGAAATTAGACGGGCTGTGTTGGGCAATAAGAAAAAGCAAGTGTTAACAGTAAGGAACTTTGGGGTGTCACGCAGTGCATTTTTAGTAACTTCATTCCGTCAATGCACTGTCTATAGTTGAACAGATCACTGACGTGTATTTAAATTACTCTGCACCTTTATTGTGGCAGTGTTATTACTTCCTACAGCATCACTACAACCTTTAATTCGCATTGTATTTTCATTTCTGGTATAATTTTAGATATTCTGCGATTATTACGCTTAAATGGGACTGACATTTTCTGTATGCTGGACATCAACACCATCAACATCTGGATATATCGCTATAATCTAACATGCTCCACTGTCGAGACGGCCATCTGTAAAGAGTCTTGCAGCTGGTATAGTAGGCCTACTTGCACTGAGGTAACATGCAGCTAGAGAGCATGACTGTGTTGACCCGGACATGAACATGCAGATATATGCTGTCCAACTCGAGCACTCTCAACCTTCCTGAATTAAATTGCGCTCATGTAACCATTTAACGTGTCTGACAAAGTAACTATTTATAATCTTGCACTATTAACCTGAAAATAAACTACTGAGAACTTGCAACGTCATAAAGAGTAAGTGTGATTATTTCTTTCCCCACTTCCCTAAGAATTTCATTCACCATAGCATAACAACTGGCAACTCCTTGTCCTTAAAGTGTGTACACATAATAACTGAAGCCAACTTGTTATAGGAGATTGGTTTGAAAGTGAAATAGTATCAAGAGGGTGAGTACAACAAGACCCCTCTGCACTATACGCGTACGAAGCAGGCCACCACCGAACCTGCAATACACTGTTGCTATAAACGAGAAGCAAACATCCATGCGAGGGACGAGTTCAGAGACATGCCTTTGCACCTGGCTGCTTATGGAGGCTTCTTCTGGATAGTCCGTCTCTTACTCGATTCTGGGGCAGGGCTCGTGGAGCAACCAACAGGAAACCCTTGCACAGCGCCGCATACAGGTAAATATAGGTAAATGATAAATAATTAATATTATAGATTAATTTGAACAAAAATTGTTTGGTGTCCTTGTGTGGCCAAAACATGTGTAAGTCTACACGCAGTATGTCTAATAATTGCATATCTTTTCAGGGCATGAGGAATGTCATTGGCAGTGTTACCCCCGCACCTCAGGAAACCTTGTCAGCACCTCCTGAAGATGAAGTGGAGTTTGTTTGCTCTTACAACCGCAACTATAATACGGAAGTCGAGCAATCTGAATAACAGAGAAGATTCTGTAAATAATAGGCACCAAACATTTAAAGGTTTGGTCCTTATTATTATTTTCGTAATCTTATTCTCTGTTATTTTCATGGACCACACTTATCAGTGATACGTTCGCCAGAACGTACTGAACTGAGGCTGTGATTTAGTTTCCGTCCCTACAATACACCAAACATTTCATGTAGGCATTACTGTTGGTCTATTACACATGTGACCTTAGTTAAGTTAAGGTTAGAAATCTAGGAAAAAGGTCACAACCGAATTTTTTAGTGAAAAGTGACCAATGATAGGAACAAAATTTTGGCTAGAAGTTAATGTGCCCAGTTTATGTCATATTTAGATTATTATGGTCCAAAATTATGTGGAGAAATGAAGATAATTATAGTAGTTCATGAGTTACATAGTAATGTTGGATTTTGCATAGATAAAAATGAGTATAAATAACAAAGATCATATACTGTGCAACAATATATTTTGCATGCAATTACCACTGAAATATTCCACTGCAGGTAAAGGTTTGACAAAGGCACAAATTGGTCTCCTGCTGAATACTATATGTATTTATGTCCAAGCTTGAAATTGCAGAAATAATTATACCTGAAGATGCAGGGTGACTGCCACCAAAGTCTTGTGCTCAAGTCTTAATTAAGGATGAACATACCACAGGAAGTATGCAAATCCTGGCCGAAAGAGATTGAATGCAAAACCTCTGTTTTGCAGGAAATTCATTAGTGCCAATCATTTTGGCTTCACATTCTGCAATGATTGTAAACTGACAAATTAAGGAATGGTAGTCTGGAAGAAAATGAAGCGTTAAAATGTATGTGCAATCAACTGCGGTTAATGAAACCTGCTGGCGGTGAGAAAAGCATTGGAATGCATTTTTGAAACATTCAGTCAATTCCTAACAATGAGACCTTGTCATGAAAATCATTATTATGCCATAAATTAAATTTAAATATTCAGGTGTCGTCAAGAGGCACTGTTAAAAATTCAGGGTGCTTCCGACAACACAAGAGGGATGGATTATTTTATTGCCACATGTTACATGTACATGTAACCGTGTTAAACTGCACTCATTAGCTTCTTATTGGTACTGGTGCATCAAGCGCTTGTGTTTGGCCAGATGTGAAGGGTACCAAAGGTCTTGCAGCTCTCATTGCACTTCAGGCAGGCATCGCTGTGGCAAGCGAGTGACGAGTAGCACCGGTACGCCTTCTCACATGAATTGCACTGGTGTGGCTTTGCACCGGTTACAGTTCAGCACCAGACTCGGTGATGGTCAAACCTCTATGGATCATATACAGCAGGTGCACAGGTCAAGACTGTTCCTACAATCGTTCTTCTTCTGCAGTTCTGTGCACTACAAGTCTCACAACCTGAGTAATGATAGGGCATGAACTTATCAAGCTAAGTGCAACAATCTTGTAAACCGCAATATGGTACATGAAGTACGGTGATGGACATTAATCGTGTCAATGATCGTGTCATACTGCTAGCGACATTTTCTCCTGCGGCAGAAGTGCAAATCGAAGTCATAGAGTGCGAGCCGTGCGAGTAAGAAGAGGTAGGCCTTGAGTGACGTCACTGGCTGTGAGCAATGGAGAAACAGGCTTGTCAGCAGCCAGTGACGTCACCCAAGGGCTACCATTTCTTACTCGCTCGGCTCGCTCGCACTCTTTCACTTCGTACGTCTGCCGCATAATATTTACACAAAAGTAGAAACCAGAGGTCGCCACCTTACCTCTGACCATACCATCATTACCATGCCACTCTCTGGTCTTTTGTTGTCGGTCGAAGCAGCGTGTTCGACTGGTGGGAACAGCACAAGTGGCGGAGGAGCCTGGGCACCACATTGACCACCAGAGAGTGTCCGCACAGCCACCTTCTGGTTTGCACACGAGAGGCCCAGCACTGGAGAATAAGCCATGGCTGCTGATGCGCTTGAAGCAAGTTGTTCAGGGAAAAGGATTGGTGTCCAGCGGTGGTGCTTATCATTGGTCTTCTTGTTCCTTTTACAGCGTGGGAGGATGTTCCTGGAGGCCTGCTGGGAAGGGAGGCTGGAGGAGGTGAAGTGGATGGTGGGAGGTGATGGCGTGGAGCGCTGGGTGGCGTTGAAGGATGGAATGGGGTGGAGTGGTTTGCACCTTGCCGCAGGGAGAGGAAGGGAGGCGGTGGTGGCATACCTGCTGGGGGAAGGATGGCCTGCTGTCGACCAGGGAGACTTTTTGGGCAAGACAGCCCTCCACCTGGCAGCGTGGGAAGGACACCTGTCCATCTGCCAGGAACTGATCAGGGAAGGGGCGGATGTGGGGGCAAAGGACGAGGATGGGAGCCAGCCCGTCCACCTCGCTTCAGAGAGAGGTCACGTCCAGGTCGTGGAGTTACTCCTGGAGAAAGGGGCAGGGCTGGAGGAGAAGGGATGGAGGAATAGGACCCCCCTCCACCGTGCGGCAGCATGGAACCGGCTAGAAGTGGTCCGGATCCTTCTGTCCAAGGGAGCGGACAAGTCAGCCGAAGATGAGGAAGGGAAGACACCCTTTGACCTTGCAAAAGAGAAAGGACATGTTTATGTCATCCAGCTTCTGGAGGTATTTATTTGGGCATCCTTCGATAATTAATTTGGCCTTATCAGTTCAGTATCTGTGAGTAAGAGTGGTTGAGATATAAATGAACTTGTAAAGGAAATTGTTGGATCTGTGGGTCGGGAGGCCACCCAAATGTTAGCAAATGAATTGAGTCGGTTGGCTTGCACATTGTGTCATGAATGTTGGTGGTGGTCTTATTATTATGTCACGAATAAACACACACCAAGTCGTGTTGCGTCTTAATGGCTGGCCGGCTAGGTAGGAACTGCCTCGGACCGGAAGGGTGCTGGTACCAAGTGGAGGCTTCCATGCGGTAGGACAGTGGCATCAGATCCACCAGGCATGTGGGGCCTGTTGATTAACTTGCATGGATGCATGTTACACAAGTGCCCATCTCAGCAACCAACTGGTGGGTGCAGCGCAAGTAGCGGAGGGGCCTTGGCATCATAAGAGTGCTGTCCGCACGGCCACCTTCTGATTTGCACACCAGAGCATAAAAGGCCCAGCACTGAAGCCATGGCTTAGCACAATAAGTTCAGGAAAATGTATTGTCCAATGGTACTGATGCTTATCATGGGTCTTCTTGTTCCTTTACAGGTGAGGGAGAAGTTCCTGGAGGCCTGCGAGGAAGGGAGGCTGGAGGAGGTGAAGAGGATGGTGGAAGGTGGAAGGGGTGGGGTGGAGGGGTGGTTGGAGTGGAATGATGTGCATGGAAGGAGTGGATTGCACCTGGGTGCATGGAGAGGAAGAGATGAGGTGGTCGTTTACTTGCTTGGGAAAGGATGGCCTGTCAACCACAGAGACTATCACTCTAGAACTCCCCTCCACTGTGCAGCATTGGGAGGACAACTGTCCACCTGCAAAATCCTGATCAGGGAAGTGGCAGATGTGGGAGCAAAGGACGAGATGGGGGACCAGCCCATCCACGACGCTTCTAGGGAAGGCCACCTCCAGGTTGTGGAATTACTCCTGGAGGAAGGGGCAGGGCTGGAGGACAGGGGATTTTTTGATTGGACCCCACTCCATTATGCGGCATGGTACTACCGACTCGAACTGGTTGGCTTCCTTCTCTCCAAGGGAGCGAACAAGGAGGCCAGTAACGTGTATGGAAGGACACCCCTTGACCTTGCAAAAGAGAGCAAACATGTTGATGTCGTCAAGCTTCTGGAGGTATTTATTTTGGGCATCTAATACATATTTCTAGACGTATGTCTGTCTCTCCTGTTATTCGCTATGCAAATCCGTACGGAGGCCCCGACATATGCCCCAGGGGTTTCACTAGG
>JYFJ02008138.1:0-13299 GCA_000934665.2 Catajapyx aquilonaris
AAATGTCCCAAGCCGTCGTCGCATCAATGGCTGAGCAGAATCGCAGGAGATAGTGAGCTGGCGATACAGGTACATTGAATCTCCTATATCTTTGGGAGTTATGAGGGGTTTAAATATATAGCAAATTCCAACACTGGAAGTAAATATTGTTATATTTGACTGCTTGCTTGTCACAGGTACATTGAAGATATAAGAATGTGGCGATCGATGGGCTATAATGATTTATACCTTGATGAAACGTGGCTCGACACACATACCGGCGTAATGAAGTGCTGGTCAGACAATACGTCCAACACTGCCCTCCCAATTCCTGGTGGAAAGGGTGATCGAATAGTCATTCTCCATTGTGGAGGACGAGGAGGATTTGTTGACGAGGCACTCTTCGTCACTAACAAAAATATGATGCATGCTCCGGCAGACTACCACGGCTCTATGAATGCTCAACTCTTTGAGGAGTGGTTTAAACATGAACTTTTGCCCAAGTTGGAATCGCCGACTGTAATCGTAATGGACAATGCCAGTTACCACAGCCGCATCCAAAATCCGAGGCCAACAATGGCATGGAAGAAGGAGGACCTCGTCAGATACTAAGCACTTCAAGCCGAGGGCATCTGAAGTGGTGCAGCGGATGAAGTTTTACCAACTGGCGTTAAACCAAGGCAAGTCGGTAGCAGAATATATTTGTAGAGGCGCTGTGCCAGCTGGGGGCAGACTGCAACTTTGGGGCGGCGCTGGATAGCATGATCAGGGACAGACTGGTGTTTGGCCAGGGGAATGCCGATCTCCAGCGGCGCATGCTGGAGCTGCAGGAACTGTCGTTCCAGAAGGCCATGGACATGGCCCTGGTGGTGGAGACCGCAGCCAAGCACTCCAGCGAGCTGCGGGCCCAGGGAGCAGTTCCACAGGGGGAGGTGTTCGCGGTGAGGGCCCAGGCTGCGCCACAGTCCAAGTCTGATCATCATCACCAGGCGAAGGGTGGTGCACAGACCGGCCGCACTGACCGGGGGAAGACGGACCGGCCAGCGCAAGAGGCAGCGGCGGAGAACGGGAAGTCATGCTACCGATGTGGAGGGAGCCATGCAGCCAGCTCCTGCCACTCAAGTTGGGACTTATGTCTGCTGATAAAACTGCTGCACATATTCACTTGATGCGTACATTAATAAATTAGATCAGTTCAGGACAAAATCTACAAAAAAAAATATATAAAAATGTATAGTGATTATACATAGCGCCTATACAGGAGAGTGGTAGAAGTATCGCGGGGTAAGGTTGGAAACGTGGCGAGAGAGGCAGAGCAACCCATCTTAATTTGAACTGTGGCACCGTGGCACTGGGATATTACATATCCGTACACAAACAGTACTAGCCTAACACCAGTCACGTATGTCAAGACCGTTAACTAGAGATAAAGCCCCGAGTTAATCGTTCAGCGATGAAAAGCAAATCATTTAACTCGTAGTAGAGTGAGCGTATTTCCGGTGTGGAGACTGACGGTCAGGTGGTGAGTGGGTGATTCACTGATATAAATTCCGAGACCTGTTCGAGAACACCATCACTGCCCCGTCCGAAGCAAGACCAGATCGTCACGCTGCCCAGGAGTGCACCCACGACAGCCTCGTCAACATCGGCTCCAGTGTCATTATCAGCGATGGCCAGTGGCAGCAACAACCTCGACCAGGCAGACGTGGTCACAGCCACAACCGTATCTGTCTTCGTGGGAGGACTGACCTTGTTAACAGTGGGGCCGCCACCTCTTCAATCGCAGCCAGGGTCACTGCTGCCCTGCCCGCAGAGCATCGGCCCACACCGGTGACCAACCCTCAGCGACCCCGTTTGGTGCTGTGTTATGACGACCTTTTACTCCTCATTGGCCAGTGCGAGCCTGGTGGGGATAGGAAGGACAGCTGTTTTGCATCTCTTCACGATAATCCCCTACTCCGTGATGCAAGTGGCCCTGGGTGCCGACTTTCTGACAAACAACCATTGTCTGATGGACTTCCACCGGAGGTGCCTGGTGGCATGAAAAGGGGGCATAGGGGGAAGCTAAAAAAATTTTATGTCATGATTGCTAATGAGCCTGCGCACATGCGATCGAAATTAAGTCATACGTAGGCCTATTCATTTTTTGGCAGTTGGTGAGGCAGGTGATCTGAAAACAAATGTTGCCAAGGAGACACTTCTGGCAAACTTTCTGCAGACAGCACACGTGTTAAGGACTGAGGGCATAGTTTTTGAGACGACCAATGGCCCTGAGAGATTCTTCGCATGTTTGTATGCTTACATGGAGATGCACTTGCTTGTTACAACACAGCAGGATTTAAGGAAGGTTTCAGCCAGACCCTTTCCTTGACAGTGGAAAATTTGCAAGTAGGAGTTTTTAGATTTAAGGAAAATAATTGGGTCATTTCATGTCCCCTGTCCCCTTCATGAAACCTTTGAATGGCCTGACTATCCACCAGAGGCTTCATTTTGACGGTCATACGAGGACGACAGGTGTAACCTGGACTCCGCAGGCTACTCCTGTATAAGGGATTTATGCCGTGAAGTAAATAATGATGGCATGGAAAATATTACGAAAGTTATAATAATATGTGCAGGTTTTCATAAAAATAATATTCCGGGCCCATGGGAAAAAGTATTTTAAAAAACACCAAATTCTGTACATACAACCCTATATAGTTCCGACCATGGCCCGGTCCCGAGGGTGACGGATAATGGGGGTTCTATACTGTAATAATAATAATAATAATAATAATAATAATAATAATAATAATAATAATAATAATAATAATAATAATAATAATAATAGAAATCAGTGCTCTAGCACCTAAAAATTATTATGATCATTTTAAATGCAGCACTTTCATTCCAATGCAATGGCTGCAATTCAGCAGATTATGACATAGTTCACAAAATAACGTGTTCAACACTGCTTCTGGCCAGCTGCTCTTCGAGTAATGATGCCCTGGAGTACATTGATCTTCACTATAATTTTTACAATCAACAGGTTCGCCATGATTGAGCCCAAGGGGGACAAAGATACTCTGTGGTCCATCCTATTGGACCACATCCATCCAGACAACATGCTGTGCACTGAACGGATGGGGTGGATACACTGGTCTGGGCAACTACTTCCAGGGGCATGGAGTAGTCATCCATCGCACAAACTTTGTGTTTCCACCACGGAGTCAGCCCCCATTGTGGTTTGTGGGTCGTAACTTTCATGCGAATTGCATAGACCAACAATACGACGGCCCTCCAAGACCAGGTTCCCAACCCATTCGATACCACACACAGAAGTGCGAGAACCAGTGGTTGGGCTTGAAGTCGAAGGTCCAGCGGAAGGACAATCGCCACCTGCAAGACGGTTACATAGGTGAATGTCATGTCAGATCCAGGTTGATGATGATGATTGAATAAGTGTATCATCCATAAAAATTTACTGCTCAAAAATATGTCATGTCAGCCATGAAAAGATTGAAAAGAACTGGGCTTACAGATTCTCCTTGTAGTATACATGCGATTTAATATTAATGGACACATCGTAGTTTCTCACTGAAATAGCTGCCTGTCCATATAATGGTTTGTTTCAAAAAATTATTTCCAATTACAAACATATCTCGTTTTTGAAATAATGAAGAGGGGTTCACCGAATCAAAAGCTTTTGACAGATCTAAATATAAGGTAGGTTACAGAGATTCCCAGATTTTTTCATGCATACTTTTGAGCACGAATAATAGTTAAAGTGAAGGTCACGGGTATGGAACCCTGAATTCTGTGTTTTTTAAAGCAGCCGACAACTTATCCAAAATGAAATGGAATGTACTACATCTACATGTATAGTTGCTTTGTAGTCTGTGTTAAAGTCATCTATTTACAACTAATCATAATTATGTAACCCTAAGTGATGTTTCCAGAAACTTTTCCAGATAATGAATTACTTCAACCACTTTCTTCAGGGCACCAGAACACCATAACATCCGATATCAGATATTCATTTAATCCTAATCAATTCACGCAATATTTGTATTTTCTAATTTGTGTATTAAACCCCCTTTACCCCCCTATAAATCCGGCCCTGCCTGGGGAGGGGGGGGGGGCTTCTCTCGGTTGTCCGTCCGAAATGTGAAAACCCTTTAAAAGATGGGATGACAGTCTGGAATGTATGGCGGTGAAAGGAGCGCGCGTCTGCCACGCGACACCGATATTGGGAAGCCCCAAGCCCGAACTCCGGATACTAATTAAGCAATCGAGAAATCCCCTCCGTACAATCCGTTGGCAAGGACTGCCTCTTGCCTATCATAACAATCAGGACACATAGTTGCGATTAATCAGCCCAGGTCAGATCGGTACGCGTCGTCGTCATTCCACGTCGTTGGCGACGTCGAACCACCCAATGACGCCTCAGAGAGACACATCCGTCGATCCACTAACAGACCTGAGAGCCTACTCATTGCCCGCGGGGTGCCATAACAACATCAGGTGCAAAACTCCTCACATTCCGTCAACTGCGTTGGTGAACAAAATGTACGTCCACTACACTCCTGACGTGATTGACCAGCTGTCCGCGGTCGAAGTGAGACTCATCAGTCGTGTCAAGCCTTTCCTCAAGATACTCAATTTGAACAAGGGCAGAGGTCAGTTCGGGATCAGGGGAAGTGTCGTTCATTTCGCCCAGAATATTGAGGAGATCTACGAACAGCTTCCGATGGCAGCTCCCGACTCAGGAACCATTGTTGTGTCAGAGTCGGTGGATTCCATTTTATTGACCTCGTGATTCAACAGCCGGAAGTGGGAGAGAGCACACGTGTTGGTTTTTCCACTCCGATCTCCGAATCCGATAAGGCAACCATTTTTTTGTCCTGGTGGCTAAACTACTTCAAATGGGGGTATCAACTGAGGAGATGGTGCTGCTTTTAAATAAGCTAGAGGAAAAACTAAATATGAACACGCAGGAAGCTGTCCGAGGGGGTGTGGAGAAGATCACGGAGGAGCTCACGCACGTCTTCACGCAAAAGCTGGAAGAGCAGAGCAGTAAACGCTGGAACGATGATGAGGCGACTCCTCTACATTGTATACTTCAGGTTTCATTTTGGTCTGGAGAAAATATTACCACTTTCCTCCTTATCACTGCTTCCACCTCCTGACTTTGATGGTCATCATGTAACCGTCCATTGCTTATCTCATCATAAAAATAAAGAGAACGCCCCCATCATATGACCCATGGCACATCCAGACAACCGCCAATACTCATGTCAGCAAGGGAAGTTCAAAGAGCATGAAATTTCCTAACCATAGCACACGAGGCCTCGCCCTCTGCCTATACATGGTTTATCTGAGGTCACCAATGCAATGTCACCCATTATGCAATACGCCCTGTAAGACTCTGAGGAAAGGAGTCGTCTTGATTCAGTCGAGTGCAGCATCCTCCGAGATGATGGCCGACAGCAGCAGTTTCGGTCTCTATTTGTTGGCCACCCTTCTGTTCCTCTCAGGGGCCAATCATTCCCTGGCCCTGACTAATGATGCGGCCGAAAACATTCCCCGTGTTGTCCACACAAAGGAACCCAGTAAGGAAGACTGGAACCTGCGAGAGGATGTCCAGGAGCTGGCACACAAGGTAGCAGATCTGACTAAGAAGAACGAGGCCTTGGAGCTGCGATGTATACGCGACGATCGCCACACCGGGTGGCGGCCGAAATCGGAACTTCGGCCGAGTATGCGATCCACTCGCTAGCAATGGCCCCGCATTATTGCTGTGTTGTTGGCTGCCACAATTCAGACAAGAAGTGATGCTGGACCTCACAGGTGTTACTTTTGACATGTTCCATGTGCTTCTGACACTGTGTACGTTTAAACTAGACTCACACGCAAAAACCTCAAAGGAAAACATGCTCCTGATGCTTTTAATGAGACTAAAGCACAATCTGACTTTTGCTGCATTGGGAGCCTTGTTTTGCGTGCATAGGTATAGAGTGTTGTGTTTTTCCCATTACAAGCAGCGCCACACAGTGAAATTTTTATTAGCAGTCACGCCTAGTGGTTACATATATTTTGTAAGCAAGGCATATGGCGGGCGAACAGCCGATGGATACATAACTGCAAACTCTGACTTCCTAAACAAGATAGAACCCGGTGATGTAATTCTGGCTGACAGTATTTGATACTTGTACGGTTATTGACGAAGTTAGTTTTTGGCTGGACAGGTTCTGTGACCTGTAGTCAAGTGGTGGTCAAGTGTGGTGAAATTGTACTGAAGGTGCCGCCTTTTTGTCGTATCAGTGCGACTATACCGGTTTGTTACCGGGTTGTGACAGTACGTCTGCTACGGTTTGTTTCCTGGAACTTCTGGTGTCCTGAAATCAAAGAAGCCCAACGACGGCCTTGTACACGCCGCGTCGTACTGGATTATTCGGGCGTTGTGTTACGCGCAAGGATAGTGTCGTGGGTGGATGTGAAAGTGTGCGTTTATACGCGCTATTGTCTTGTTTAGTACTCTGTTATGAGCGTGTTCAAGGAAGGTACCAGGTCAAGTTCGAGGTGTAAGCTTTTCCTTACCCAGCCGTCCGTCAACCTTTTCCTTGAAAATTGTATGACCTTATTTTGTTTGGCCAAGTCCAAGGTTGTAATTTTTAGGAAGGGTGGCAAAATTTCATCTAAGACGAAGTTTATTTTGGACGGAGTACCCTTTCAGATTGTAAATCAGTATAAATATTTAGGTGTTCCTTTTGCTTCGTCCGCGAAGTTCACCAAAGCAATGGAAGGGAGTAAACAGAAAGTTATGACGGCTGTCAACTCACAATTGATATTATTGAGGAGACTCCAGGTTCGGGACTTGAGGGTAGCGATGAAACTCTTCTATGCCAAGGTTGCTCCAATTCTGCAATACGGGTTCCCAATTTGGGGCCAGAGTTATATGTACGAACTTGAAACAATACAAAATCAATTTATAAAGAAATTTGTTTTGCTGCCACGCTCAACAGCAGGGTTCTTTATAAGAACTGAGTTGAATCTTCCCCCTCTGTACAAGGGAGAACACCTGTGGAGCACGTGGATGGAGGGCGGACCGCCGAATACTGAATATAATCGCAGTCGGTCTGGTTGGTTCGATGCGACCATCTTCACTGACTGGTTTAAGCATTTATTCATTCCACGTGTCCGAAGGTCTGAAGGAAGAAAGATCTTGATGTATCTAATGAGTCGTTCTTCTCCGCTGGTGTCAGCACATATTAAGGCGGTTGAAGAAAAAGGGAAGCGAGTAACACCCTTCGTGTCATGGGAAAGGCAGAATCAACTGATCAACAGCCTTTCCGAATGCATGCTGATGTTATTTCTAAGGAGGTGCAAGCTGCTGGAGTTTTCAGCGTGTCGATAGGCTCCTCCTTCGATCAATCGAAGAAGGAGCAGGTTGTATTAGTGGTCAGGTATGTTAAAGAGCAAACAGCGGAAGTTGAAGGATATTTCAATGACATAGTCTCCAGAGACAACTGTGTCAGAGTTACGGCGACCCGACCATAAAGGCCCCGCGCCAAACCCTCAAGCCACCCATGAAGGATATCCCAGATGGTGATTGGTTCTGCCGGGGTGGCTATGACTAAACTGGGGAAATGCTTTTCAAGATATTCATTGATGTGATGGAAGAGCGTGGACTAAATTGGAAGCAGTACCTCGGGGGCCAGTCTTTTGACGGGGCAGGCAACATGAGAGGCGACGATCTGGGCCTGAAGACTCGCATTAAAGAGGAAGTTCCTTGGGCCTTGTTTGTTTGGTGCAGGGCACACAGGCGGAATCTTGTGGTCCAGTCTACCTTAAACTGTCGTGAGGATGCTTCTGATCTTTTCTCAAGCTTGGAAGAGTTATATAGCTTCATTTCTAACGTGAAAGGACGAGTAGACTTCTTCAGACACAAGCAACAGGAACTCAACCCGAAAAGACAACAGAGAATGCTGCAAAGAGTGCAAACCACGCGCTGGAACTCGCACTTTCTACAGTTTTAGAGACGCACCATGCCCTAATTATGACTCTGGAGTTCGTAGAGACGTCGGAGAAGCAGCAGAAACCCCCGGAGTGGAAGGTGATAGCCAAAGTGCAGGGACTCATCAAGTATTTCACATCTTTCCGCTTCGTCGTGAGTTCCTTCGTCTTCAAGGATTAGTTTGACCAATAACGAAGATGTTGCAAAGCAGAGATATGGATTTCCTGGTAGCTGTCGCTTTGTTCGGGGATGCTCGGCGTGCCCTTAAAAAACTGAGGAACGAGAACGGTTTCCAGAAAGTCATTGTGGCAACAGAGTGCGATGGCAGCTCCCGACTCAGGAACCATTGTTGTGTCAGAGTCGGTGGAGAACGTGACCCAGTCTACAATGTGCCAGTTGCGACCCGCTTTTCTGCAGGCTGATCCTCTTGATGAAACTGCAGCAGATAACCCAAATTGTGGCCACTTTAAGTGTGTCAACGATAATCAAGCATCTACGCCAGTCGGCAAGACATCAGGCCTTACGCCGTATGCTGCGATGTGGCACGAAGCAATTGCGGGCAGGAAGAAAGAAAATATCGTAAGTGCGTTTAATTGTTTCTTCTTGTCCGTCAAGGTAAAAAAATATAATTGATTCTGTGGCTGGACAACTGCAGCGGACATAATAAAAACTGGTGTCTTTTCACTTATCTGGTGCACATTGTGAACTCCAGTGCGGTGTCTGCTGAGATCATAGCAATCAACACCATTGACAAGTGGAAATATGTCCCCCAGGAGTCAGGACGGCTGGCTCGGCACCCTGCGAGGGATGCTATTACTTTGGGGGGAAATCCACAATGGGGACATTACGTTACATTGCACCCAGCTCCCTGAATCAAGACCAACTGGAGAATATGTTTAGATCCATTAGGGCACACTGTGGGTCCAATTACAATCCCACAGTGGGTCAGTTTGGAGATGCTTTGAAGACGTGCATCATCAGTGGATTGGTTAGCCGCGACCTGCGTGCTAGCAGGAATTTCATGCTTGTGACCGTGCTTGTGACTGTGGCCCATGCTGTGGCCCAATGCCGCCTCTTGCTATATCTTAAGGTGAACAATGTATTTAACTTACTATTCCTGACTTCTGTGCAATAGCATATTTTGTAGTGCTTCCCACGACGACTCCACCTCAGATAGGGTTCTTTTTAAGGAATGGCAGAGTGGGACAGTGGGAAGTAGGTACGTGTTGGCCTCTGGCAGCAGTTTTGGTTGTTCAGGTCCACGATTTGGAGCACGGATTTTGAGCGGCCAAATTGTTTCATATTAATTAGTTATATTATTTGTTATAATGTTTTGATGCTAGTGTAAAATTGTCATCTATAAATTGTACATTTTTGTGACACCATGTGTAATTATTAGCTCTCTATAGTAATTATATGCTACCACATTATCGATTGCAATTTGGAGCAGGTGAAGGCCCGTCACATATTACGTGCACAATCAACCTCAACAACCACCAAGATTTTCTTGTGAATCTTAGGCACAAAAAGGTCATGGCGCCGACAGGGCAAAAAAGGTCCAATTTTTGACCCAAAAAATTTCCTGCGGCGACTGAAGGCAGTTGCTGCACGACAGAAGCAAGAGGAAGCACTGGGGAAGAAGAGGAAGACGCCGAGGAAACTTCGAGCCATGTTGTCGTAGGAAGGCGAATAGTGGACGTGAGCCTGTTGGCAAAACATGTGTGGTGCAACAATTGTGATAGAAGCCTCTGCCTCCGAGACGTCGAGAAAGAAGATATCTATGGATTGGCAGCAGTGTGGTTGGTCCAGTGCCAAACCTGCCTTTCTACTCATAAGACTGAACACATCGGGATGTTACACGGGCAATGCTGCATCAACTTGCTTGCGACATGTGGTCAATGCAAAAGCTGCGTTTGGTAAGAATAAAAAACACCATGAAAATTTGAATCTGTATTGTCAGGAGTGCATCATGTGTGCTTTTGCTTTGCTGTAACATAAAGCCGCACCTGTAAATTGTTACATATATTTTTAGATCCAAACTAGGCACTTCCCATACATGCATGTTTCATTGTACTTCAGAATTTAGCCCAAGTGAGCAGGTCATATTTAAGGTATTACCTCTGTGCTCAGAGAGCTTGTGACTGTTGAGGACATGCATTAAGGACACGCCAGTATCTGCCACGTGAGGTGCTAGTCAGTGGTGTGGTAGGCAGGTCTTGTGTGCGACCTGAGGAGAAGGGCGGAGAAGGGAGAATGGCGAACAAGAAGACCACTGCAGGCGGGTGCGGAGAGGGGGCGACCGGGCCGAACACCTCGCGGGGCCCAAAGTTCCGCGACAGGGAACAGAATTTGCTGGTGGACACCTTGTTATCCAGCGCAAAGACGTGCTGGAAAACAAGACCACCGACGCGGTGACAAACCGGGAGAAGGAGGAGGGCTGGAAGGAACTGGAGGCGGATTTCAACTCCTCCTCTGAAATAAAAAGGTCGTGGAAGCAGCTGAGGTCTGCTTTCGACGACCTCAAGAAAATGGCGAGGAAGTTGGCTGGCGATGACAAGAGGGAGAGGCTTGCCACAGGGGGTGGGAGGAACCCTGTTAAGATTGACAATGTCACGGAAAAGGTCCTGGGCCTTCTTGGGAAATCAGCGGTCGGACATGAAAACCTAGTAGACGATGATGCAGATGATCGTATGTATAACCATTGTTTGCGTGGTGTATTTGCAAAAGAAACATACGAATTGACAGATTCNCCCCCCCCCCCCCACACACACACACAGATTTACAGAGTGCCAGTGGCAGTGCATGCGACAGCAGCAATCGACATTCGATACCATCGCAGCTTGAAGCATCACACCTACTGGAAGAATACTTCACCATGGATGTGGTAAATGTAAGCCTACCCCAAGCTGCTGTGGAGCGCAGTGGTAAAACGCTGCAGTATCCTCCTGAGACCCGGAGTACAGTATACTGTACCTTTGTTTTTGGTTTTTTTAACGCGTTTGAGTTAGTCAGAAGGTGCTGGAAAAACCAAAGGTACAGTATACTGTACCAGGGGTCTCAGGAGGGTATAGCATGCTTTTGCATTGTGCACCTTGCATATTTGCACTACAAAATCAAACTGCCAAGAGGATGTAAGCTTCAAGTCTATTGCACAGTTTCATAAGGCTCACAGGTTTCTGCATATTGAGTGCTTACTAATGATGCAATTTGTAGGTATTAAAAATGCCCTAATTACTAACAATATCCAGGTGGCACCAACCGATAATGCTGGTGCCAGCAAAGAAGTGCCAGGGAGAACTGGCCGGAGGAACCCCTGGACTCGCCGTCGTCATCCGGACAAGCCAGTGCCAACCCCTCGGGTTGTGGCTGCCAACCGCCTCTCCGCACTGACAGCAACCAAAATTGCATACTACAAACAAACAAAAAAAAGCAAGAAAAAGCCATCCATGAAATGCAGGTGTCGCGCCTCAGCAATGTACTACGATATCGCTCAAAAAGATAGAGACGATTGGCATTTGATTCAAGTGCAAGTTGCACTTGAGTCAAATGCAAAATCGTCTCTATCTTTTTGGGCGATATAGTACATGTACTTATTTTATGCTTTTATTTAATATGCACATTTTTGTATCCAACCCCTCTTGACCTCCTGGAGCGATGACCCCCCCCCCCCCATATAAACCTGGGGATGCAGGCGTACAGCTCTCTCCTTTCCCAACTTTTGACCTGACTAGTTCTCCTTCCTGCATTCGCACCGTCCGACAAGCCAAGCCCTTTTTTCCCTCCTTCCCACACCTCCTTACACTCTCCTACCACGCCATACACGCCATGGCTCCAAGTACCAGCCACCAGGCCCGGCCTCAAGTCGCAAGCTCGAATCCCGACGCCATCGCCGCCTACCACCTGACGCAACGGGTCGTCAGGAAGAAGAAGAGGCGGGCTGGGGCCCAAGTGTACAAACGCTCCCTGCAGGCCAGGCAGAGGGCACGAGTGACAGCAGCACCACTCCATACGGTGCCATCCAAAACGACACCACCGACAACAGCGCCACCCAAGACGGTACCGCCAGCCGAAGCACCAACAATGGTGCCACCACCCAGGACGGCGCCACCCAGGAGGATGCCGCCAGCAGCAGCGCCACAGACGACGGTGCCACAGCCAATGGCGCCGCCAAAGCAAGCGCCACCCACGAAGGCGCCTGCACCCAGCCGCAGCACGACCAGTACGGCTGCGCCCACCAAAGGAGCCGCCGATCTTGAGGCAAAAATCATCTCGCTGTTCGGGGAGGACCTTCCTGGCCCCACACAGGAAAGGGCCAGGATGAGAGACATGGCTGCAAGGAAGCGGAGGGCAGCAGCGGAGGAGCATCAGTGGGACGCAATGAACGAGTGGGCGTATTACACGGCGGAAGAGGAGGTGGTCCGGATCATGGCGGACTTTTTAGTGGACCCACCTGTGTCCCCAATCCCCCCCACACCCCGCCGCAAAAGCTTGTTCTCCCCACCATCCTCCCCACATCAGTGAAAAGAAAAAATAAAATAGTGCAGTGCAGGCAAACCGCCCCCCCATTTTAGTGAACAATGAACACTATGTGCGTAAAACAGTGTTGATTTTTATAACGTATATGTTTTGAAAAGGAGCAACAATCCCATGAGGGATTATAGCTCTTTTTATGAGGGGAGAGCTATGTCGCGCCTCAGCAATGTACATGTACTTATTTTATGCTTTTATTTAATATGCAAATTTTTGTATCCAACCCTCCACTTCTCCCCCAACCCTTCGGACCCCCCGTTGGGCGACCCTTTCTCAGGGGGAAACCCCAAAATACTCCACCCTCCTCAAACATCCACCCTCCCTCTACGTCACTCACACACCCTCCTCAGCACCCTACCTTCTCTTAGTCATCTTCCAGTTCCTTCCAGACTCTTCCTAACCGCTAACCCACGTGACCAACCCACCCCTCCAAACCCAACCCCCCCTGGAAATGTAGCCAATCACAGGCACCCTTTTTTCTGTATAAATACAAGGCTGCTGGCCACTGTTCAGAGAGTCGGATCCGAGCTCTTGACTTGTTCAGTGCTTGGTTCGGCTCCTGCCTGTGGCCAGGGTGAAAACCTCAACTACTGTGCTGTCATTACAACCTTCCCTACTTCCTTCGAGGGCTAATTGGCTGGCCTCTGGCTAGCCTCCTCACACCACACCAACTCTATACCGACCTAACCAGAGGGGCTAGATAAAAGGAATTGCAGGTGTAATTAGCCAAAGAGGCCTTACCACCTGTGGGCAACAAACCAACAATGTCCGGCTCCCAGATCCATAGAGTCTGG
>JYFJ02008139.1:0-13542 GCA_000934665.2 Catajapyx aquilonaris
GGCAGTTTTACTGCTTATTTTTATTTAATTCTTTTCATCATCAGAATAAAGTGAAAACCTGCTGATGCCCCCCCTTTCGTCCCAAAATGTTTCCCCCTTCAACCTCCTGCGGGCGAAGTGGGCTCCAGACTGGGACCCCCCCTCCCAAGTATATCCGGTCTCGGTACAGAAAGGCAGCGAGAGCCACAAAACTGACACTTTCGAAATCGCCTTGTAGCTCAAAAAGTAAAGGTTTTTCTCAAAAAAAGGTAGGCAGGAGGGCACCCCCTGGGAACATTGCGGTTCGAATAACAGATTGTATGACCCTCTACGGCGCACCGTTTAGGCTGTACCCCGGTGCGACTAAAGACACTTTTTTGAACTTTGACCCCGGCTAATGACCCCGGTAATGGCCCTAGTTGTTGTTTATCCAGCTAAAGTTTGAAACTGGAGTGAGCGGAGTGTAAATCTTGTTTCCGATTTGAAATCGATTAACCCGATCGCGAGATATGAAGTCGGGAAAAAAGCATTGGGGTCGACCCGATAACCTACTATTCATTTCACGCGCCGGATGGCCCGCTTCGCGGGCCATCCAGCAGGTGGAGTTGCCTCCCAGCCAGGTGCCCAGCGAAACACAGGGTTTAAACTGTGGCTTCACAAAATGAGGTCAAATTCAATGATTAGCACCCACATGGAAAATGAGCTGCATGTTATCAATAAAGAAAAAAATTTAATTTCACTAATGCACACCCTTGCACTTTTTGACCCTGCCTTAATTTTCCGGCAAGTGAAACTTGCACCACTGAAGGGATATGCCCTGCCAAAATTACTCGTAATTTTAATCGTAGAATTTTTTTGGAGGTTATCTGCGCCTCTGCGGGTTCGGCGTTACCTTGTAGAATATTAAGGACCATTTTGCATGTATGTGGGACGAAATAATTACAGAAATTATTGGGTTATTGTAAACATCAGAATGGAAAAGTTCTCATTTTTGACCTCGTCATTTCTCGTGACCTATAGCGGTTATCTGGTTTGAAAAATATGTCCCTGTGACCTTGACAAAATACAATCCTAAGTGCTAATAACATTAGTTTAAAGAGTTAAACTCAAGGTTTCCCTACTGATCCTTTAACTGCGAAAATTAAAGTGTGAAATTTAGTGTCCAACTCATTCAGGATATGTTGCAGGATCAATTTTGTCGCAACAAGCATTAATATTTAATGGAAATCACAGATCAGAAGCAAAACTCAGCTTTCTTTCATCTCTTTTTTTGAGTTTGCAACTTCGTGGTTTGAAATCGGAAAAGTTGCTAATTTCCCTGTTAATTCAAATATGCTGGAATTTTTATGCTAATACAGTCGAATCCCTCTATAACGAAATTGAAGGGAACCAAATTCTCTTTCGTTACATGCAAAATTCGTTATATAAAAAAACGCGTTTAAACCTCACTTTTTTCCGATATTTAGGCGTTATATTAAGCCCTGGTAGCGGGAAAAATAGTTTAAAAATTCTTCCGCACTAAATTAGATTATCTCACAAAGCACGGCGCAAAAGCGACAACAATAAGCTACAGCAATTCGGCCGCTCAGCTAACCCTCCGCGCCCGCCATATTCTCCCGCAAGTAGTAGATCCAAGGGGGTGAAAGATGATACGGAAAGGTCAGGCTCTTCCTCTGGTGCCATGCCGAAAACTGATTCGGAGTTAAGTGTGCAGGAGTCGGACACTGACTGTGACTGAACATACACCAGAGGACTGCACCAGATGCAGGCCAAAGCCCTTCTCCCTTTCTGCTGGAGCCCTCACCCCACCTTTTAGGCACATGTGATAAGTCCGCGTCTGGGAATTCCGTTCCAGATGTGATTCGTTTTGCTGCTCAAATTTTGGATGAATTTTCCCAGGTTTTAACCACCTGCCTCCTTCCCTGGGGGGGCCATGTACTAGTAATAAATCCAGTGGGCAGCTCTGAGTCACTGCGCAGCAGCCCTCCCCCCTCCCAGAGAATCCTTTCCCTTCCATTAGGACCCCAAATTATCAACTTTTGGACGGAATGTGTGAAAAAAGGTTGAATCTTGAACACACAGCTGGTGATTTATGGCCCAATTTGCCAACTTCCGCCCTTTTCCGGCTGAGGTGGGACTGGATGAGCGAAATTTTTTTGTTATATGCGAACTGAAACCGAAAATCCTTTCCTTAAAAGTGGATATTTTTAACATGGGTTTACATGAGGCCTCTTACGGTCACAAATTTTCTTTCATTATAAGCGGATTCGTTATAGAGGGATTCTACTGTATTTACAGCAATGATACATCATGACTAATAATTTTTAAGATTGACACACATTTCACTAGAACTGTTATTTCATTTGGTATGTGCAGTCATGTTGGCCAAGTCCCAAAATTTCTCCAAAAGGTTCAAAAACTATTCCAAATATCACCAATTAGGCATGAAAAGCCAACGTAGACACACGAGTTCCCAAAACCACAAAATATGCCATTTTAGCCATTGTAAAACCTACATTTTCTACATCCTGCACTTATAGATCTTTTTGCGAAACCAACCCAACTGTAAAGGACCTTAACAAACATTTGCCTAAAAATCTGGGCTTTAACCATAACTAAAAATTTAAACAAACATTGTTGTCCCATCCAATTTCCTCATGGGGCCTTTCAAAATTGAAATACTTTCCAACTTAACAATTTCCCACTTTCACATCTCAAAATCAGATCAAATCAACTTGTAGACGACTTTTGCATCTGATTTTACTAGCTCCTATTTGCAACAAAAATGACACTGAAACACATCATTACCATCACAACAGTCAGTGGTAGCAAAATAAAATAACTTGCATGCTAATGTTTCCACTCGTAATTGTGGCGCCCAATTTTTACATTTACATAATGCACATTAAAATGTTTATAGTCAATGATGAGAAAATACTGATTGCAGTGATAAAAATCCCTTGAAACGGTGGTATCACAATGCAGCACCAAGAGCACACATGAATTACATAAATTTTACTAAAAACGCAACCCTAAGTATTTGTTGCCACATAGTCTATAACAATAATTATTTAAGGCCATTAGTACATGCGATGATTTTTATATTCAAAATGTTGCAACTGCCTGACTTTTCAATCCCTAGTTTTCCATACCAGACCCAACAAAAAACTTCTGCACCATTTGTTATGAGTTACATTTCCCATGAAAAACTGGGGCGCACAGTGAAACCAATTCTTCCTGGCAACCTTTTAACCCTGCCCTTCCCTCTTGAAATGACTAATTTCGTATTATGGTGTACCTGAATATGTGCAGCAGTCGCTTTCCAGCACAGCTGTCCTTCCTCAACAGTCGCTACCAGGTTGACACGCAGAAGTCAAGTGTCCTCGTTCCAAGAAGATCTGCTTTAAACAAAAAGCATTAGGGCAATGAAGCAGAGAAATGTGGTATTCCAACTTACGCATGTACTGCACACAGCCAGACGATCTTTCCCAAGTCCTCCACAGTGGATCTGGACATCTGGTTGACGGTGAGGTAGCGCTGACCTGCTGCGGGTTGGTGCATGCATACATAGCCAAGGCAGGATCAGGACTAGCTGGCCACCAGATGACTCATGCCATGTCCACTCTGAAAAGCAATTGTAAATACACTTCATGTTGTGCAACTTGACTCAGTAACGCTTAGGTTACTCATTTTTGCTGAGTGGCTTTGCAATGACATTGGGCAAAAATATGACAATGGATTCATTTTCAAAACTTTCTACCACGAATCAGAATTAAATCAGATGAATGGATCACACATGCTTTGGAAGTTCTGATGAGTACAGTGCTGGACATATTAGCCGTCGCTGAATGTTTTTTTCCGGCGGAGGCGTTACCTGGCAACCCTGTCCGGCGGGCCAATTCAAACATCAGCCCATGGAGAGCGCTTCCATTGTTGGCACTGTTTACAAATCGAGTGAGTGAGTGCGCAGGCAGAAGAGACCTGTCGCTGGGTCGTCCGCGTCACTCCCTCGATTTGTAAACAGTGGCAACAATGGAAGCACGCTCCATGGGCTGATGTTTGAATTGGCCCGCCAGACAGGGTTGCCAGGTAACGCCGCCGCCGGAAAAAAACATTCAGCAACTGCTAATATGTCCAGCACTGTACGGTGAAAAATTCGGTACAATGGAGATGATTGTCAATTTTATGCGAATTTGAAAAAGTGGGGTCATCAGCACAAATAATTTTTGTTCCCAATGAATAGTCTGCCCTGTATCCAGACCTCCACACCACCAGACCACCACACGTGCTAGAGAAGATCCCATTCACAATGGGCGGGTAATAGAGAGCAAGTCGCAATCGACTCAAAATTCGCTCAAGGGGCAGGCTGCCATGAGGCCGATTGACTTCAGACACACGGAAAGGAAAGGCAGGTCCCTCCTCACATTTAAAAAATCAGGATGATCTGCCCCAGGGCCAGACCACCAGATGCGGACAAGCAGAGCCCATCCACAATAATACGCAGGTACGTAATATGAGACTCCCGCGAATGATTGCATTTCGCTGACATTTTGACATGATGCCCGATAGCGACGCTCGAGATACTAAACTGGAACGTGGTCAATATCATTGTTGCCATTCGATTGTTCGCACTTTTCGATTATCGTACTGTACGACATACTGCGCATGTGCTCTCGGGGATGGAACTGCACGCGCATACGCAGCCGGCGCGTCGGGATGGATTTGAACACGCATAAGTTCGACTTTGACGCACAAGTTGATATGGAACCAGACCCCTTTCCCAAGCAAACAAGGCCATGGAAACGCACACGCAAAAGTACAACTTTGACGCACAAGTTGTAGTTTCAAGTCGATATGAGTTCAGACCTTAAGGCTGGGTTCACACTAGGCGTTTTTGGCGCGCGACAAAAACGCCGCGACAAGTCGCTCAAAACAGAACACATGCAAACTTATGGGGCATGACACACCACGACTTCTTTCCTGCTTGGTCGTCGCAAAACGCAGCATGCTGCGTTTTTGCTGCCGCGACAAAAACGCCGTGACAAAGTCGCTGAAAACTGAACACATGGTAATCAGTTGGGGCAGACACACCTGGCGACAAAGTCGCGTGAAAAGTGTTTAATTTTGACTATTGTGGAACGGTAGTTGCTAAGGGTCAGGTTGGCAACGCCGCTCGGGTTGCATCAGTAGGGGAAGCTAACGCGCGACAAAAACGCCTAGTGTGAACCTCGTGAGGCGTCAGCGACGAAAACGCGGCAACAAAGTCGCCGGCGACAAAAACGCCAAGTGTGAACCCAGCCTAAGAATCTGGGTGCGACACCCATGGACTTTGTTTTTACGTCATATTTTTTGGTCTAAACTCGTATCGACTTGAAACTCCCCACATGATTGTATGCCAGAGTCCAACTTTCGTGCTTGAAAGCAACAAATGCATACAATGATACGTCATTGCTGCAGGTATGCATATTGTTGATTCCCACCACATGCAACTGTTAGCACCCTGTGCTTGCAGCTTTGATCCGCCACAGGTAGATCATACGCACAAGCACATTCCGCAATTCATGTCCGGTAAGCAATCATAATTGACCAATTTCCAGTTGCACGCCTCTCGCGGCCAAATTTGGCCTGCCATCGAAATGGCGTTAGCTGTGCAGAGGCGGGACTTTCCTATCCCTGCCCATGTTAAATGGCCTCTGCTTGCTAGCGTCTGGGGGTCTGGCCCCGGGGCAGATCTTGGTGACAAATTTTTTTGTGTAGTGAGGATGTTCCTGGTCTGCCCTCACCAGGTTCCAAAAGTTAATTGGCCCCCGGGCGGACTGCCCCCAGAGTGATTTTGTGAGTGCGAGTTTCTCATTACTAATATCCGGTCTCTTTATTGTCCGCGTCTGATGGTTTGGCCCCGGGGCAGATCTTGCTGGTTTTTTTGGAGTGACCAGAGACCAGACCTTCCCTTACCAGGTGCCTGAAGTGAATCAGCCCCGAGGCGAAGTGCCCCCGGACCCGGAGTGATTTTGTTTTATAGTGGTGACAGCGTTATAGTGTGACAGCGCTTATTTTCTCATTATTACGTATACATCTGGGCTCAGATTGTTTGCGTCTGGCGGTTTGGCTCCGGGGCAGATCTTGCTGAGGATGAACCCTTTTGACTATGTTGGTGTAAGTTTGTAGCTTGTTCATTTAAAAAAATCTGTCACTTGTTCTAATGAATATTTGTGATACGATTGTATCGTATACGTGCATTTTTTGCAACAGTTACTGTTATGCTGGGAGTGTAAAATGTGACACTGTAATTTATGAAATTAGTGGAACCATTTTAAAAATGCTCAGCAAGATCTACCACGGGGCCAAACCACCAGATACAGACAATTGGAGCCCAGATAATTATGAGTAAAGCGCTGTCACCACTATAACAAAATCACTCCGGGTCCGGGGGCACTTCGCCTCGGGGCCGATTCACTTCAGGCACCTGGTAAAGTCCGGTCTTTGTTCACTAAAAAAAAAAAACAGCAATATCTGCCCCAGGGCCAAACCATCAGACGCAGACAATAAAGATTATTATAGTAATGAGAAACTCGCACTCACAAAATCACTCCGGTGGCAGTCCGCCCGGGGGCCAATTAACTTTTAGAACCTGGTGAGGGCAGGCCAGGAACATCCTCACTCCACAAAAAATATGTCAACAAGATCTGCCCCGGGGCCAGACCCCCAGACGCGAGCAAGCAGAGGCCATTTAACATGGGCAGGGATAGGAAAGTTCCGCCTCTGCACAGCTAACGCTGCCAAATTTGGCCGTGAGAGGCGTGCAACTGGAAATTGGTCAATGGTGGCCACTCAGTTCATGCGCTGTTCGATGATCGTATCTGAATGCACTGGTCCAATCCAGTGGACTTACGGTGGACAGGAACCAGGTGGGGTACCAGCGCTAAAACTGCTATGAGATTGTGCGTCCTTGGAGCCCGGTTTCTACAGCCCATCCCGCCACCCACTTCCTGCCTGCTTCCCATCAGCTGAATCTGACTAAACACCCCTTGATGCTACCATTGGAGCCATGCCGCACTCACATCTCATGAAGTGAGCCAATGAGTGTGGCAGAGTGTCGCTTGCTCATAAGTTGTTGATTAAAATTAATTTGGGTAATTGTTCACTTTAGATGACTATGACCTACAGCCGTTCTCGTGATACTCACTATTCAACTAAGTGTCTAGATACCTCGGGCTGCCTCTTCCGAGGCGCGGAAGACCTGTTTCAGCGCAAACACCCGTGTAGAACCGAAGTTACAAACATATCAACACAACGGCCACACATTCCATTACTCCTCGCGGCGCCATATTTTATAGGGCTCCTCGGGTCGGCCTGAGTCGATACCAATGGTTGCACCTGTCGATACTCCCGTGACGCGTCCGTGACGCGTCGTCGCTTAATAAGCAGACTTTTATCCTGCTTTTATATACTCTTTTTGGCGTGTATCCGCAGAGGATAGGGGTGTATCCGCTGAAGATAGGGGTGTATCCGCTGAAGATAGGCTGTATCCGCAATTTCGGAGGTTAGGTTGGGTTAGGTTGGGTTGGTACATAGAAAAAGGGCCCTGTTTCTGTTGAAAATAGGCATGTATCCGCTGAAGATAGGGCTGTATCCGCAATTTAGGAGGTTAGGTTAGCCCTTTTTCTATGTACCAACGTAACCTAACCTAACCTCCGAAATTGCGGACACAGCCTATCTTCAGCGGATACATGCCTATAACCAGCGGAAACAGGGCCCTTTTTCTATGTACCAACCTAACCTAACCTCCGAAATTGCGGATACAGCCCTATCTTCAGCGGATACAGCCCGTATCGTTTGAATATACAGTACCGTATCGGCCGGACACTCCCCTAACCGCAATAGTATCGAGCAGTGGGCTACCATTCGTATGCAACATGGCCGTCCAAAGCGGAATCGGCGACTGGTACAGCGGTTCGGGAAAACCGCTGTAACTTCGGTTCTACACGGGTGTTTGCGCTAAAACAGGTCTTCCGCGCCTCGGAAGAGGCAGCCCTAGGTATCTAGACACTTAGTTGAATAGTGAGTATCACGAGAACGGCTGTAGGTCATAGTCATCTAAAGTGAACAATTACCTTAATTTGAAACTTTATATAACGCTCTGCAATCTCACCTGTTCTGGGGGCAGAGGAGATGGGGGCCGGCCCGTGGCGTGGGCCGGGTCGGTCTGGCGTCACCAGGCCGGAGAAGCTCTTCCGCACCGTCCTCCTCCCTGCTTCGTGCTGGGGCCTGCCCAGGGGCGTCCCCTTGCCCGTCCCCCGGTGTGCTGCGTACGGGCTGTGACCACGGGCGTGCCCCGGGCAGGAGAGAGACACGACATGCGCATCTTTCTTCCTGTTCGATCGGAAGGAGAATGAAAGAGGGTGGGTGGTGGGAGGGAGGGAAAGTGAGGCGTCAATTAATCGATACTGCATGTCCAAGTATCGATACGCGCATCGGGGCCATAAGAGGCCATTGTGGAAACACGATGTATCGCATCCACATCGATGTATCGGACAGGAGCATGAGATGGTGGACGGGTTTGGTCGCTCCGGTACTATGGACGCCATCTTTGGTCCAATATTTTCCCACCCAACCTGCGCCCCAACTTGCGCTGTGATTACATTCCTACTTCCTAGTGATGAGTCAGAAGATGACAGTAGCAAAAGAGATGGATCTGAAAGTGATTGTGGACCTAAGGTAAAGGGTAATGATGATCCGGAATCAGTCTCCGTGAGTGTCACAAAGACAACAGCAACTGGAGGGCGAGTCCCAGGTAGCAAGCCCATATGGCCCATATGGGCGTTGTATGGGTTGGATGTGGGCCCATATGGCCCACATCCAACCCATACAACGCCCGGATTGCTGCATATATATGCTGCTGCATGGCTATATACCATTCTGAGTAGCATAAGCTCCTGTTATTATTAATCAGCTGAATACATCAGCATCCTCATACACGGCTGTCTAAAGTCGGCAAGTCACCATTGATATATTGCAAAATATATATATAGGCATGCCGAATTTTTTACGTCAGTCCCCAATCTCTCAGCGGCACGTCCGCATATAGCGTAGAACCTTTTGTATGTGCCATTATTTGCAATTTTGCAAGTGCCATTATTATATGTAGAAGGGCGGGCTGGTAAGTTTGTATTTCGAAAAGGGCGGCAAGTTGCGTTATGAACCAGAAACCCGCTAGGTGGCAGGCCCAACACCCAGCGGATGGACTTCCTGGAGAATAATTTAATAAAATGACAGAAATATATTTGTTTATAAATATAATACGGACTTAGAGTATATATTATGAATAAAACTTTTTCTACCAATCCGGCTATACCCGCCCGCCCGATCGCAGCGCCTACCGCGCCTGCCGTGCAGCAGACTCGCATATCGATGGCCAAAACGGGAAGGACCGACCGGTGCGAGGCGCGGTAGCAACAATATATAAGTGGATAGCATCAATTAGTGGTGAGCAGGTGCGCTGTACGTACGTACTACGTTGACTACGTTGTGAATTCCCACGCACCGGCCGTCTCCGAGGGTCTGCTCAGTCCGACAGACGTACGAGGCTGATGGAGAGAGTCCGTGTAAGTATAATATCTACAGACCATGCTAGGCCTAGCTGTTATATATATTATTTGTACCATTTTAAGGCTCTAGTAGGCCCAACCCAGCACCTCGACATTATTCAGCTGTAAAAACACAAGGTGATACCGAATCCTCATGTGTTAATGGCAATGGGAGTCAAGGTCTGTTGTCAAAGAGACAAGGTGAGTAAAATTTCTGAAAGTTATAAGTGCTTGACTGAAATGTGAAATTAATATTTCCAGGACAGAAGTATGACAAAGGGAAAGACAGTGCGGAGGAGATAATCCCAGAGGCTGGTAATGAATATAAATAAGTAGCCTAATGGATATTATAGAGTGTGTACATCCAATACAATAAACTGTTTGTTAGCTTTTCAGAGAGCTGTGCTGAGAAAACTGGAAGGCATCCAATATGACATCAAGATGATTAAAAAAGCTATGCAGTCTTGCCCTAACTGTATGAGCTCCACTTCCATTGTTGATGTCACTGATGATGATGGTAGCAGTGCAAATAGTGAAAACTGTGAGATTATTCAACAGTTACCAATTCACAATGATGAAGTTTTGCAAAGGGTGGAGGGAACTCTTTCAAAAGAAGCTGCATATGCGAAAATGGTGAATAACAGCTGCCATTTACTATATATTTGTTTAATTCATGAATATTTCACAGTAATATTGCATTTTCTTTCATGTTCACTACTTTTATTGTAGGTAAGATATCTGATGAACATTAGAGGAGCGACCATGAAAGACGCCATTCGGGGGATGGTTATGAAGTTAATGACCAGAGACATGGCGTTACAATTCAGCTGCCAAGGACGGGGAAGGGCAGGGAAGAGGAATTTTTCTGCACTAAAATTGGCTGATGCCATGAAAGGTTAGTTTCTTCATGAGAATATAGGTATTTCATATGTACATATTCTTTAAATGAATGGCTACAGGCTACTTATGTACTACATCTTGTCTTTTTCAGCTGCCTTGCACAAGCAGTACACCAGTGATATTGACCGAGCCAAAATACTGCAAGTCTTAGGAGTTATACTTACTGGAGCACGAGATTGGGAGGGGGGAAGGAGAGAAAGGAAGCTCACAAGACTGGAGAAAAATGATGGTAGCAATACAGTCAGTACATAGACAGCAGAAATATATGTGATAGCAAGGGTTCTGTCAGTGTCATTTTACTTTTTTAGTTCAAAAACATATCTTGATTTATCTCTCATTATTGACTGTGCAGTATTTAATTTAAACAAGATGATGGTGACAGAGAAAATATGAATTGAGGAGGTTATATGTTATATGGATTTTTCAACGTAATGTTTTGTTACATGAAGGCATTTTTTATCCGTTATTATTGAATGTCCAGTATTTAATTAACAAGATGTGGCAAACCAAATGGTAAAATCAGCAGAGAAATATATGTTATACAGATTTATCAATTTCATTTTTTTTTACATTATGGCATTATATTTATCATTGAATGCACAGTACTTAATTTAAACAATAAGATGCTGAGGAGAAATATGGTAAATGGTTTTATCATTCTTACAAGATATTTTTGTTCCATTATAATGTTTTTAATTTATTCTTCTTCTTTTGCTTTCTTAAATTTCATTTCACGTACCATTCATCTATTACATTACTGTAACATTCCTGATGTAATCTTGATTAAAGGACTGAAAGTTTGAGAGATATACTGACAGCACTCATGCAACTGATGAATTGCAGGAGAATTTGTATTCTACCAATAAATATTTTATTCCCACTAAAGTTGTTTTTCTTCTTACACTGTAACTGAATTAGTTTAAAATGTACTTATATGATTATACATTAGGCATTTCTCAGGGCCTTGGAATGTTGGACATGTCAATGCTGAGCTGGTAATTTTCTTGCAGCAGAACTAACAATTGGGTAGCAAGTATATATAATAGCTAGAGATGGGCGCCCATATAGGCTGCCCATATGGGCTGCCCACATGGGCTCCCATATCGAGAAAAGTTGCAGTGCCCATATGGGCTGAGTATGGGGCGCCCACGTGGGCCATATGGCCGGCCCCATATGGGCCCCATATGGGCTTGCTACCTGGGAATGATCATACCAGCCCACAAAGAAAAGGTAATATATAGGAGGTTTTGCAAGCCACTCATCGTAGAAATTTTGCGAGGTTTTGCACGAACATGTTCATGACTCCTGGCCATGGAAATGCTTAAAAAAGCATATTCTTTTTGCAGAACATAGACCAACGTCGCGTGGCATGCTCATGTTGCAGCTCAGTCAGGCTGCAAGGGAGAAAGGTCCGTTGTAGGAGGAATTTTCTGTTACGCAAAATTAGAATCAAGCCAAAAATTGTCATAATATTTCTGTGGTTTCATAGGTCTCGCGCATGATTCAATTTCCACGCGAAATCCAGAAGGACGTGAAACTGATTGAGGGTAATTATATTGGACTAAAGTATAATATTTTGCCTCTTTCATCAGAATCATAATAACTATTCTTATCATCCCAATCATGGTTCTTTTTTCGATCAGAGGATGACGATGTAGATGAATCGGAATCACATTCAGAATATGAACCATCGCATGAATCCAGTAGTGAGAGTGATGATCAAGAACTACAGCAAAAAGACGTGTCAAAGCCGAATTCTGGAAAACGTGCTGCGGGGGGAGCAAGGCAAGAGCAAAAGCTGCTGCGAATGCAAGGAAAAGATTATCGTGGCCTGAAGAAGTGCAGTGGGAAATATGAACTCTCTGAGCCACGTGGGGGTAGGCAAATGGGGAAACCTTGCAAACACTTCACAGGGACATCTGTGGAAGGGACGTTTTGTTGCAGTCAGTTCTCAAATGACGACAGGGAAGGAGAATTTAAAGATTTTTGGCAGAACTTGACCTGGGACCAAAGACGCGTGAAGGTGGCAACATTAGTACACAGTGTGAAAGTCAAACAAGGGAAATCAGTTGGTGAGTCCATTGGTTATGATCTCCAAATAAATTATTGGTAATTTTTCTATGGCAATATTCTCCTTGCAGGACCCAATGAGTCATCACGCAGGACCAATACTCTGGTCTATCGTATGAAGAAGGAGAGTGGCAGTGTGAAGGTTTGCAAGACCTTCTTTTGCGCGACTTATGGAATAAAGGAATGGTCTGTGCGAGAATGGACTTTAGGCCTAACGAAGGTTACAGCCAATTCTACACAGACCAATGAGGATCAGATGGAGCAAAAAAGGAGTACCCAGGCCGATGACAGGCAACTCAAGCACCTCCACTCATTTCTGGAGCGTCTACCCAAAATGGAGTCACATTATTGCAGGCGATCAACCTCAAAGCAGTACTTGGAACCACTTTGGCAGTCTGTAGCAGCACTTCACAGGGAATACAGTGAGGACGCCAAAACACAGAACATAAAGCCATACTCACTGAGACACTTTGATGCTATTTTCAAAGATATGCATATCGCTTTGTATCGACCTAAGTAAGTACCCTTATAATTTTCTTTCTTTAAAGGGACACTCCACTCAAAATACAAGTTGTGTTCTAAAAATCGGGCAAAAAATCCTGATTCCAAGGGTATAAGCAGTTTTCCTGAGAGACGAACTGTAAGGCCAGGGCGAGCCGTCAAAGTTCGGAAATTCGAATCTGGCGCAAAAGAGCTGCCCGCCCGGCCCAGTCCGCTCCCTCCGCGCGCGCCGCCAACCGGGACTGGCAGAAATTGCCTGACATCTCAGCCGTCTTTGGTCCACGCCATATTTGGTCCGAACGGGTGTCGGGTCGTGGGTTTGCGCCAATTTTGAAGGAGGTTTCCGTGGGCGGCATGCTACCTATTACCCTGGACAGTGAATCTGCTCACCACAGCACTGTTACTTTATGGGCCAGGGTTTAGACTGGGCCCTGACTGTTTATGAAAGGCCCACATCTGCTACCCAGCAGATCCAAAGAACAAAGGCGACCTGCGGGCGGGGAAG
>JYFJ02008140.1:0-13292 GCA_000934665.2 Catajapyx aquilonaris
TGTCAACTTTTAGATTTTGGTACTTTAGCTAAAAATTTAAAAAAGGTCTAAAAACTGTGACTTACACGACACACAAAGATGGTATTTAAACTTGCTACGTTTTATGCTGAATAAGTCATTGCAATGGAAAGATAAATATATAGTACATTCATCCAGTTCTTGTGAGATAGAAATCACAGTTTACTGCATGAAAAACACTAGCTTACTTGTTGAATTATGAAGATTTTTATGGAGACTTACAACAAAAAAATTTGCACACCCGCCATATTGGAAATAAACAGTGTTTTAAACTTGAATGTATGCGAAAATTCTCTAATATCTGTTGAAAAATAAAAAAATACACAATCTCAGCTTTCAGAAAATATCTTAATATCATAGAAATTATTTATTTTAAAATCTGACCCTGATGTATACTTTTGCATGGAATTAGCCAAGAAAAAACAAGAATGGCAAATCAGGTAATCGTGATTCGAGTAGACTTATTTCACTCGGCAGCGGGAAATTGTTATAGATTTGTGAACGATGCGACACGATGGCATTCTAATTGGACAACAATGACAAAGAACGAAAGAGGAAGGAGGCGCACGTTAACGACACTCATTAACTAATATTCGTATCAATAAGACAAGTAACAAAATACATACAACTTCGACAAGTCAAAACAGTATCTACTCTGATCTAATAATTACAGCATAACTTTGCACTGAATATGATAGGCAAAAGCATCCGTCTGACTTGATCTTCAGGCTAACGTATAAAGTTATCGATTACTTTACTATTTTCAAAAAAATATATATATAATTCAGGGTAGGCATATGTGGAAAGCAACATTTAAATAACTGAAATTCACGGGATAGCGAAAGGCTCGGTGAAAGGCTTGTTTATGAATTGATGTTACATTTGTTTCGGTTTTCATTTGCAATGTATTATTTCATATGAAAAAGGATCACCTGATCGAAGACAAGCTTGTTCGCATAAGGTACGATTCCCTTGAATCCGGACAGATACAAATTATCCAGTGTGTCGGGCAGTTTCTCCATCTCTGGCAGAAGCATGACCTCCACCATCTTGCTCTTGTATCCGCAGGCCAGCACCACGGCCAACATCCAGAAGGCCCCAATGCAGGTCCTCACTCCTGTGAAATCCGGAAGCTCATTGGGTTGCTCCAAAATAATCCGGAATAGTGTGGCATGATACTGGTCTTGTGGCCGGACGCTCTTTTCAGAAGAAAAGCGAGGACAAGAGAGCAGGCGAAGATGGACACTAACAGTCCCAGCCAACTTTTCCAGCTGAGGGGTTCGACGAACACTGTCCATTTTGTGTGCATCACCAGAGGTGAGGTGGTCACGAACGACAGATAAAACGTTTTGAGGCTGTGCGTCAAGTGTATGTAGCGAATAATATCAGGTGACAGAAAGAATACTAATCCGTAGTGGCACTTTCCAGAAAGAATCATTTGAGCGGCTCCTATCCACGTCCCATTCGGAAGTTGATAGTCCATGTTATTCATCTTGTATGGCTCAACTATATGCGTGTTGACACGAGTGTCCAGATAATCTTCAGCTGCCAGAAGTGCATTGTCTTGAGCTGTTAAAACACCATGACCAAGTATACGAAGCACCTTACGAGCGTAAGTTAGATCAGTGTCGTCATCGTAGGTAATCATGCATGTTTTCTGTCCATTGAATGACCTGGCCGTGTCTGGGTACAAATCCTTTCCTCTTGGGTACCCATCCAAGGGCATGGATGAAGGCTGTCCCCCATCACCGCACGAGTGACACACGGTTTGCATTTTCAAGCCTTCTTTTTGGGAGAACCTGAGGTCAGAGATTGTTGGAAATATTCATAAATTAACATCAATGGTAGAGTCAGGATAAGCAAGTCCTTACCTGGTTGCGACCTTGAACTTGATCCCTGAAGCAGGTTCCTCCTTCAGCATGTCTTGGGGTCTCCGCTCTTGAAGTGCATCAGGAAAGGGTCGTCGAGGTTCCTCACCCTGGCAAAGGCCGCTGTGAGAAGGACCAGTTGAGGGAGGTGGTCAGGGGAGTCGAGCACAAAGAGATTCAAGGTGCAGCTTCCTCCTGGCCAGAACCTGGACACGAGGTCAGGGGGCATGGTTCGGAAGGAGTAGAGCTCTTCCTCCCTGGTCAGTCCCGGGTACTCTTCCCAGGGCTGGATGGAGATTCCCGTGGGATGGTGGGTGTTGAGGAGGACCGAGGGCCTGTAGGAATGGCCCTGGGTTCGCATCAGGTCCTCCAGAGACACGCTCGTGTTCTCCTCCCTCCTGGACACCACCAGGGAGCAGTTGGAATACTCGGGGTCATCCTGGATGTCCTGGGCCAATCGAACCAGAAGATGATACTCGTCTGGTTCACGATGGTCAGGGAAACACCCCAAGGATCCAGTAACAAGCAGAAAAGTGACCGTCCACATGAGTATATATGCTAACAATGATCTAGCTAGAAGAATGCAAGAGGCAGCTCAATTCTACCATTGACAATTCTGACTCTCGCCTATGCTTGACCTCATATGATGGCTAAGGATACGTGTAGTTACGTCAGTTGTTCGCAATAAATGTCAATGTGTCACTCATTCACACACTTGAGTGCTGTCGGGGCCTGTAATATTTTACTGTCCGAATCTAGATGTAATCACGCTTCAAAGTGGGGGACATAATAGCAGCTTTCTCATACAGGGGGTGCCAAGTAAGTGGGTCGATTTAATTATATAGAAAATTGGGTTCGAAGCTGTTATTTTTCGTAGCTTGTTTCGCACAGATCCCAGTTGCCTTTTCGACAGAGAAACCGCTTTATACATATGGCCGCCTGGATAGACGCGCAACAAACTACAAAATAACTACTTTCAGCGATATTAGCGATAATTAAAACGATCCTGACACTTGGACACACCCTGTATATCCGCTTCACTTGACTTTTATTTGGAATATTATTGAGTCAGGGACCTGTTGAGACAAGGGCCTATAATAATATGTTAGCTCCCTTCTAGAGTAATGACGTGCACATTGTCTGCTTGTGTGACACCCTGTTATATGACAACGATTATTACAGTATTTTTCTGCATGTTTTTTTCTAAAATATGCCCCAAACTCTTTCAGCAAGGGCACTGCTACACGTGGGATAGAAATCATGAAATGCTGTCTCTCTGTCAGTGCTATCAGTCCTTGCTGGAGAGCCAATATGGAAAACAAAACCAACAACAAGCTTAATGATTAAATACCTGATCAACTATTCCGCCTTCAGGCGTACTATGGACCCATATTTCACTAGAAATGAACAGTTTAAATAAATATATGGATATATTTATTGGAACTGTCAATTTTAAGTGATTTTACTAAAAAAACGGTTAATTCATGTCCTACCACAATTATTTACTTCATTCGTTTAATAGCAGGATTGTGCTCTTAATTAATCTGTGCAAATTGTAGCAAGTAAATACAGAAAAACTCGTCCGAAAATTGGGGGAACCAATTTTGGGAATAAGTTTCTTGGTTTATTCGCTATATAGAAAGCGAGCATGTGTACATCACATTAAACTAAGAAATCAGGGGTTACTTTTAACGAGGAATTTAATGCTGAATGTTTTACTTTGAATAAAAGTATTTAATAATTTTGAAACACATACCGGTAGTTTCTCTCATCACTCCCCGACATGCTATACGTGGGCCTATTATATGTCGATATAAACGCAAATATATTATGGAAAGCAAATTTTATTCTTGCATACCCACATACCATTACCACCATAACATACCACAACTGATCAATTCAATTCCGAGTTATCTACTTGTAATCTATTACGCATCCTCGCAGCAGGTAAGAGAGAAGCAATTCGTGTGATACTTGCAAATCTATCTGCCTATCCTGGTCTTCAGGGTAAGTTATCAAAATAATACATGATGATATCAACATTAATAATTAAGATGTGCGGAATGCAACAATTTGTGGTATATAACAGTGAATGGTTTGTTTCCAAATTGATCTTACATCCATATAATTATATAGTTTTAATTTGCAAATGACTATATTTTCAATTAACTGATCACCTGATCGAGGACAATTTTACTCACGTAAGGAATGATAACCTTGAATCTTGCCAGGTGCAGTTGATCCAGTGTGTCGGGAAGTTTCTCCATCTCTGGCAGATGACGACCTCCACCTTGCTCTTGTATCCACAGGCCAACACCAAGGCCAACATCCAGAAGGCCACTATGCAGGTCCTCATTCCTGGAAAATCCAGCAGGGGTCTGGGTTGCTCCAAAATACTGGTCTTGTGGCCGGATCCTCTTTTCAGAAGAAAAGCGAGAACAAGAGATCAGGCGAAGATGGACACTAACAGTCCCAGCCAACTTTTCCAGCTGAGGGGTTGGACGAACACTGTCCATCTTGTGTGTATCGCAGCAGGTGAGGTGGTCACGAACGAGAGGTAGTGAGTAAAAAAGGTTTTGGTCACGTCTACGTAACGAATGGTAACAAATCCTTTCTTCGTGTTTGGAGTTTCAAATTTATATTAGACCTGTGCACTAACGGAGGTCAGGTGGTTTAAACCACCGTGCTTGACACTGTCATTGCTGAATCTGAACATGCTGGGCCTATCAATTTAACTTAGAAATGTACTCCACTGAATGTCCTCATAAAATTAAAAATTCAGTTTGAATGTTATAAGAGCGATCCTATTGACGTCACCCAGGGACCTTGCACTGTGGCATTTATACTGTATAGGTGTTCATCTGGCCTGGGAATGATTTCAGATTGATTGGTGTTTCAAAGTTTTATACACCAATATAGGTGAAAGCTTGCGTTGTGTAACGCACTCTTAATATGTGGCGTAATTGTCCGGCACATAGCCTTGAACATGAATAAATATTTATCAGTTAATTACACAGAATGTCGGGCGATGGTATTACTCTTGATACTTATACAGTATTATTTTGGCCCATTGCAGGCATCGCATACCAGAGAGGAAGACTGGTGTACGAAATGGTACGTTCGCTGCAGTCTCATTACGGACTGCTCCATCATGCTGTTGTGCTTAGGTAAAATCTTGTAATTTCCTTTACTAATTCACATTTCTCTCTTAAATCACATGGGAAAACCTCTACTGTCACACAATATATATTGTCGCACGGTTAGTCCTTTACATTTCCCGCATTATATTGCAGCCTCATTTGGAAACTGATATTTCTGCTATCTGCCGGGGCCTTTGGAGAGGTCTCCATCCACCACGACAATGACGAGGAGTATCATCTGCTGGTTCGATTGGCCCAGGCCATCCAGGATGACCCCGAGTATTCCAACTGCTCCCTGGTGGTGTCCAGGAGGGAGGAGAACACGAGCGTGTCTCTGGAGGACCTGATGCGAACCCAGGGCCATTCCTACAGGCCCTCGGTCCTCCTCAACACCCACCATCCCACGGGAATCTCCATCCAGCCCTGGGAAGAGTACCCGGGACTGACCAGGGAGGAAGAGCTCTACTCCTTCCGAACCATGCCCCCTGACCTCGTGTCCAGGTTCTGGCCAGGAGGAAGCTGCACCTTGAATCTCTTCGTGCTCGNCAGGGATCAAGTTCAAGGTCGCAACCAGGTAAGGATTGCTTATCCTGACTCTACCATTGTTGTTTCTTTTGGATAAAAATTTATGAATACTTCCAAAAATCTTTGTCCTCAGGTTCTCCCAAAAGGAAGGCTTGAAAATGCAAACCGTGTGTCACTCGTGCGATGATGGGGGACAGCCTTCATCCATGCCCTTGGATGGGTACCCAAGAGGAAAGGATTTGTATCCAGACACGGCAAGGTCGTTCAATGGACGGGATACTTGCGTCGTCGCATACGATGACGACACTGACCTTGTCTCCTCTCGTAAAGTTCTTCGTAAACATGGTCACAGCGTTTTGACTTTTCAAGACAATATACTTCTGGCAGTTGAAGATTATATGGGCACTCGTACCACCTCACAAATGGCTGAGCCATACAAGGATAACTTGGACTTTCAACTTTCAAATGGGACATGGATAGGGGGCGCTCAAATAATTCTTTCTGGAAAGTGCCAGTATGGATTCATATACTTTCTGTCACCTGATGTTATTCGCTACGTACACCTAACCCATCCCTTATTTACTTACTATATCGCGTTCGTAACCACCTTACCTGCGGTGATACACACAAAATGGACAGTGTTCGTCGAACCCCTCAGCTGGCAAAGTTGGCTGGGACTGTTCGTGTCCATCTTCGCCTGCTCTCTTGTCCTCGCTTTTCTCCTGACAAGAGGCCACAAGGCCAATATCATGTATCCGATGGCCACACTATTCCGGATCATTTTGGAGCAACCCAACGACCTGCCGGATTTCACAGGAGTGAGGACCTGCATAGGGGCCTTTTGGATAATGGCCGTGGTGCTGACCTGTGGATACAGGAGCAAGATGGTGGAGGTCATGCTTCTGCCAGAGATGGAGATACTTCCCGACACACTGGATGAACTGCATCTGTCCGGATTTAAAGGGCTCATGCCTTACCCGAGCAAGATCGTCCTCGATAAGGTGATCTGTTCATTGATGAAGTAATACATTGGAAATTAAAACCAATACGTTTTTTTACTTTCCAGATGGCGGCGCAGACAGATCATTCGAACCACGTGCACCTGTTCAACGGGTCGGAGGCAATAGTTTCCCCCCATTCTTGCATAGAGGAAGTGCAGCATACTCCAGGACGGGCATGCATCCTTTACCAATTCTTCCTGTTGAGAGTGATCGGAAACTTCTACACGCCAAGTGGAGAAATGAAGGTGCGTGTGGTAGACACAGAGGAATACGCCGTATATCCTTCACTTGGAATGTCACGTTCGAATGTCTTCACCCAAGCTACCAATGCGTTTATTGACCGCATGCTGCAGTCTGGACTACACACTTTCTGGTACGCCAATGAGCTTCATCATACATTTACGTTTGCTGTCAAGAATAGCCCGTATTACGAGATGGTACAGGAAGGGGGTCCCGATATGTTGCACTTGGAAAATGTGCAGATAGTGTTCATATTCTGGGGAACATTCTTGTGTTTTGCTTTCATCACCCTTCTTGCGGAAATAATTGCTTCAGCCAAAGGAGATTCCCAACAGAAGAAGAATAAAGCCGATAAGATGGTGAATATCTGCGCCTCCAGCAGGAGAAGACAGCCTCGCTTCGTCGAGAAAAATGATCTGGAATCGCAAGAGACTGGCAGAGAGTATGGAAAGGTGCCATCTCGTCATGTTCAACCAACTCGTAAACCGTTGCCCATCGAGACCAAATCTGAAATGAGATATCCATATTTACCGTAGAATACTACTGATAGTATTTCTACAACCAAATCACTATGCGCATGACAAGGTGTGACCCAGAAGATTTAGTGGCACGCCTATATAATAATAATAATAATAATAATAATAATAATAATAATAATAATAATAATAATAATAATAATAATAATAATAATAATAATAATACTGTAATAATAATTCATACCCCGTTATCAGCCATCGGCTCTTTAGGGGGGAAGTTCGTTTTGCCTGGAACTCTTTGCTTTCCATTTTACTGTGCTCTTTGGGATAGGATAGGGACGGAAGGAAGCGGCTGTGGCCTATTAATTACGGAAGCAACTCCGGAATTTTACTGGAATGACCGTGGGAAACCACAGAAGATATAATCACGGTCAGAGTTGCCGGCCCCGGGATTTGATAACAGGACGTCCCGATTAGCAGTCGGACACCATATCCCCTCCTCCAATCTGCTTCGGTATAATGTCTATGATCCAAGCCAAGAAGAATCCTATCGGGATTATCTACTATTGATCCAGGGGTGCCCTTTATTGATGGGTCAGAAAACTGACATTACAGTTATTATGATGCCCTACCCCTAGTTCTAGATGTTCTCGATGAAAAAGCATATTATATTCACAGAGAATAATAGCTGCATAACACCGTCCAATTGATATATTGCTCTTTGTTGATGTAAGTTAATTGTTGAGGTCATAGTAGGGAGAAGATTCGGGAGCTGAAACATGCGGCGTTAGATTCCTTGGATAATGTAACCCCCGATATGCTAATTTAAGGCGGTGTAGGGGCCTTCCCCTGGATTTCTATAAGGGACAAACAAACTCACAAACAAACATAAATATAAATATAGATAGAAATCCAGCACGTACATCACATTAACCAACCAGGGGTTACATTTAACGAGGAATTTAATGCTGCATGTTTTACTTATTGAATAATAGCCTTTAATAATTATTTTGAAATACATAATTTCTCTCATCACTCCCCGACATGCTATACGTGGGCCTGTATCGATATAAACGTAAATATACTTTCTGCTTCCCTCCTCCGAGACCTCATTGGCCCCTTTCGTGTTGATGTTTCTCTCACTTCGTATATCGTATCTTTTCCCCCGACGAATCGACATGAATTTCATGCATGCTTCGACTCTATAAGTGAGGCGTGATTTGCCACAACATCAGATCCCTGATCAGATGACTTCGTATGGAACTTTCCACTGTTTCCAGAAAGAATCATTTGGACGGCCCCTACGTGTAGTCATCGTAGGTGATGAAGCAATTTATATTAATACCATCTATGATTAGTACTGTCTAGTGCAGTAACGGAGGTCAGGTGGTTTAAACCACCGTGCTAAACTGTCATTGCTGAATCTGAACATGGCCTTATCAATTTAACTCAGAAATGTACCCCTCTCAATGTCCCCATAAAATAAAAAGTTCAGTTTGAATGTTATAAGAGCGATCCTATTGAAATCACTCAGGCACTTGCACTTGCACTCTGGCATTTATACTGTATACACTCAAGTGTTGATCTGGCCTGGGAATGAATTCAGATTGATTGGTGTTTCAAAGTTTTATATAGCAATATAGGTGAAAGCTTGCGTTGTGTAACGCACTCGTAATATGTGGCGAAGTTGTCCGGTACATAGCCTTGAACATGAATAAATATTTATCATTCAATTACACGGAATGGTGGGCGATGGTATTACTCGTCTTGATATGCTTACAGTAGCCTATTATTTTGGCACATTGCAGTCATCGCATACCAGGGAGGAAGACTGGTCTACGAAATGAAACGTTCGCTGCAGCCTCATTATGGCCTGATCCATCATGCTGATGTGCTTAGGTAAAATCTTGTCATTTCCTTTACTAATTCACATTTCTCTCTTAAATCACACGGGAAAACATCTGTCATATTATACTGTAACACAGTATATTGTCGCACTGTTAGGCCTTTACATTTCCCGCATTATATTGCACTGATATTTCTGCTATCTGCCGGGGCCTTTGGAGAGGTCTCCATCCACCACGACAATGACGATGATTATCATCTGCTGGTTCTATTGGCCCAGGACATCCAGGATGACCCCGAGTATTCCAACTGCTCCCTGGTGGTGTCCAGGAGGGAGGAGAACACGAGCGTGTCTCTGGAGGACCTGATGCGAACCCAGGCCCATTCCTACAGGACCTCGGTCCTCCTCAACAACCACCATCCCACGGGAATCTCCATCCAGCCCTGGGAAGAGTACCCGGGACTGACCAAGGAGGAAGAGCTCTACTCCTTCCGAACCATGCCCCCTGACCTCGTGTCCAGGTTCTGGCCAGGAGGAAGCTGCACCTTGAATCTCTTTGTGCTCGACTCCCCTGACCACCTCCCTCAACTGGTCCTTCTCACAGCGGCCTTTGTCAGGGTGAGGAACCTCGACGACCCTTTTCTGATGCACTTCAAGAGCGGAGACCCCGAAGACATGCTGAAGGAGGAACCTGCCTATGGGATCAAGTTCAAGGTCGCAACCAGGTAAGGACTTGCTTATCATCACTCTATACCATTGGTGTTTCTTTTGGACAAAAATTTATGAACACTTCCAAAAATCTTTGTCCTCAGGTTCTCCCAAAAGGAAGGCTTGAAAATGCAAACTGTGTGTCACTCGTGCGGTGATGGGGGACAGCCTTCATCCATGCCCTTGGATGGGTACCCAAGAGGAAAGGATTTGTATCCAGACACGGCCAGGTCATTCAATGGGCGGGAAACCTGCGTCGTCGCATACGATGACGACACTGACCTTGTCTCCTCTCGTAAAGTTCTTCGTAAACATGGTCACAGCGTTTTGACTTTTCAAGACAATATACTTCTGGCAGTTGAAGATTATCTGGGCACTCGTAGCACCTCACAAATGGCTGAGCCATACAAGGATAACTTGGACTTTCAACTTTCTAATGGAACATGGATAGGGGCCGTTCAAATCATTCTTTCTGGAAAGTGCCCGTATGGATTCGTATACTTTCTGTCACCTGATGTTATTCGCTACGCACACCTATCCCTTCCCTTATTTACTTACTATATCGCGTTCGTAACCACCTTACCTGCGGTGATGCACACAAAATGGGCAGTATTCGTCGAACCTCTCAGCTGGCAAAGTTGGCTGGGACTGTTCGCGTCCATCTTCGCCTGCTCTCTTGTCCTCGCTTTTCTTCTGAAAATAGGATCCGGCCACAAGACCAGTATCATGTACCCGATGGCCACACTATTCCGGATCATTTTGGAGCAGCCCAACGACCTGCCGGATTTCACAGGAGTGAGGACCTGCATAGGGGCCTTCTGGATATTGGCTGTGGTGCTGACCTGTGGATACAGGAGCAAGATGGTGGAGGTCATGCTTCTGCCAGAGATGGAGAAACTGCCCGACACACTGGACGAACTGTATCTGTCCGGATTCAAAGGGATCATGCCTTTCCCGAGCAAGATCGTCCTCGATCAGGTGATCTGTTCATTGATTAAGTACGAGTATAATGCATTGGAAATTAAAACTAATACGCTTATTTACTTTCCAGATGGCGGCGCAGACAAGTCATTTGAACCACGTGCACCTGTTCAACGCGTCGGAGACAATAGTTTCCCAGCATTCTTGCATAGAGGAAGTGGAGGATACTCCAGGACGGGCATGCATCCTTTACCAATTCTTCCTGTTGAGAGTATGATCGGAAACTTCTACACGCCAAGTGGAGAAATGAAGGTCCGTGTGGTAGACACAGAGGAATACGCCGTATATCCTTCACTTGGAATTTCACGTTCGAGCGTCTTCAACCAAGCTGTCAGTGATTTTATTGACCACGTGCTGCAGTCTGGACTACACACTTTCTGGTACGCCAATGAGCTGCATCACACATTTACGTTTGCTGTCAAGAATAGCCCGTATTACGAGATGGAACAGGAAGGGGGTCCCGATATGTTGCACTTGGAAAATGTGCAGATAGTGTTCATATTCTGGGGAACATTCTTGGGTTTTGCTTTCATCACTCTTCTTGCTGAAATTGCTTCACCAAAAAGAGATTCCCAACAGAAGACAAATCAAGCCGATAAGGTGACGATCTGCGCCTCCACGAGAAGACAGCCTCGCTTCGTCGAGAAACATGATCTGGAATCGCATGAGACTGGCAGAGAGTATGGAAAGGTGGCATCTCGTCAAGTTCAACCAGCTCCTAAACCGTTGGCCATCGAGACGAAATCTGAAATGAGATATCCATATTTACCGTAGAATACTGCTGATACATGATAGCATTACCACATCCAATTCACTATTCGCATGACAAGGCACGACCCAGAAAATTTACCGGCACTCCGAAATAATAATTATTACTATTTGGGCTATCCTCAACCAGGATGCCATCCACAGTCACCAGAACAACCGGCGCCGGTGGACTGGTGGTTAGCACCCCTCGCCTCCAGTCCCAAAGTTGTGGATTCGAATTTACAAACAGTTGACTAAGTTATTATTTTCACAAAGTAGTATAATAGTTGTATCACTCAAGCTTGGCGAGGCACTTTGTAATGCCTAGGAGTAACGAACTTCGCTGCATATAATTATGGGCTGTACTTGTAACTGTACAATGTTAATTCCCAAGGGAAACTTCGTCTGTCCCAGCTGGCACCATGCATTTTAACAGTAGAGTAAAAATCGCAATTGTTGTAATTTAAACTCAGTTTCAAGGTCTCGGTGCTATACTGTATATTCCCACAGTATTATAATATGGCCTAGGTTCAAACCTAAAATATTGTCTCCTTATTTTCTATAGTAAAAATACTAGCCTTGTCTCAGAAACACACTTAACTTTGGAAATCGAAGAAGTAATACATTTCACTGGAATGTGTCTGTCATTCTCTTAATGTCACCCTACATGATGTGATTAAGATGAATCGTCTCACCCGTTACCTGGTGGACAGTCAACAAAAGTTACTAGACAGCTCTGTGGAAAACAGAAGAAAGCCAACCCCATGGATATAAAAAGGAAGCGTTATCTATGAGGTAATAAATGCTCCATTTTTATCATCATCATCATCCTCACCACGACTTTTTCCCTATAGTTGTCGACTATGAAGAGACGCAATTAACGACGCCGCATAATAACTGTAATAAAGCACTCTTATATCAATAAACTAGCACCAAACGATTAACACAAGCATCTAGAAAAATTCAAAACTATATCCATGTATCATATATCAATCTACTATCAGGATACCCGGCGTTGCTCGGGTTATGAAATACTTTTCCATAGGAGTGACTCATTGATTTGGTAGTTACCTTTGCAATAATTAAGGCTATACAATGTTGGCATACCTGTAACATGGAGCGTATTGCATGTGCATGAAGTCCAAACAACACACTAAGGATGTCAGATTGTAAGAAAATACACAATATAGACAATACACCTCCAAAATCCAGCAAAAGTATGTAATGAAAATTGAAGGTTGTGCAGTAAAATAATGTAGAAGTAATAATGTAGAATGTAGAAGCTCCAGCATGGCAGAGCTTACAATCTGACATCCATTGTGTGTTTTTTTTGGACTTTATGCACATGCAATATTTGGTATGGCCAATTACGTTCACAATTGCATAGATGAAGCGTGTTGTCTCGAAGCCTCAACACAATATCCGTCTTATTACCATGCTCCTGACCACTCATGATGACAGCAATCTCATTGCAAGAAGGTTGATTGAATCGACCACGATGCTCACCTTGTGGTCGCTTGTCTGTATCTATGACCAAGTCAAATTCCAGAGGAGGAGGACTCTCAAGTGCAAGCTTGAAGCTTTTGACGTAAGTGGAATGGATCATCTCCTGAAGTTGCAGTATGATGTCGAGGCGTGTGCCGTTTAAGGGCTGCAAAATGAACGCCCGCCTGGAAAGTTGCAGCCGCCAAAGTGTTTACGTTACCTGGGTTACCTGCGGTTTGCGGGAGGGAGCGAAAACG